>CAXHLB010000398.1:0-106788 GCA_964017235.1 Sabellastarte sp. h YS-2021
TGGCCGACTCCTGTGGCAGAAAATATGGTTTCCAGCCTTAAGTTGGCCTTAATTGAGAAAATACCAGCATATCCTGATGCAGCCACCAGAGGCTATATTCACGGCTTCCTGGGGCCCATATCACACAAATGAC
Organism: Sabellastarte sp. h YS-2021; assembly: GCA_964017235.1. NCBI lineage: Eukaryota > Metazoa > Annelida > Polychaeta > Sabellida > Sabellidae > Sabellastarte > Sabellastarte sp. h YS-2021. The sequence continues at coordinate 134 of CAXHLB010000398.1, forward strand.
ACCACTGGTATAGCTGATGTAATCCTAAAACCTATGCAATCAGGTTTAGTAGGTGCCAGGTGATTTCCTGGCCAAATTTGATGGTTACAGAGCAACATCTGGTACTGGTTTGGGGTGATTTACATGTATTTCTGACCAATATAACAGCAATATTAGGCACAAATAATTTCTGTTCAGACATGTAATGCTTCAAATGTGCCTAAAATATCCCCATTTATTGTTTAAACATGCATGAAATCAAATAAGGCCTTCAGATTATCAACATTGTGATATATCTGACATCTCCCCCAATGAGGGGGGTGGCAGACCAGCCCCAACCCCCGGAACTGAAATTCCTAATATGGCCCTCGAGTAGGAGAGACCAACAGAAATTCATTCTAGGATATAAACTGAGTTTCCTGTGAAAATTTCAGCCAGATTGACCAACTTTAAGAGGTGGTTTGCACTGATCTGGCATTCTATGACACTCTCGCTACCTACACTCCCAGAATCTGTACTTTGGGCTGGATATGTATTTCTGAGAAAATACACCACCCAAATTCACTTTAGTGGCGACTCCTGTGGCAGAAAATATGGTTTCCAGCCTTAAGTTGGCCTTAATTAAGAAAATACCAGCATATCCTGATGCAGCCACCAGAGGCTATATTCACGGCTTCCTGGGGCCCATATCACACAAATGACACCACTGGTATAGCTGATGTAATCCTAAAACCTATGCAATCAGGTTTAGTAGGTGCCAGGTGATTTCCTGGCCAAATTTGATGGTTACAGAGCAACATCTGGTACTGGTTTGGGGTGATTTACATGTATTTCTGACCAATATAACAGCAATATTAGGCACAAATAATTTCTGTTCAGACATGTAATGCTTCAAATGTGCCTAAAATATCCCCATTTATTGTTTAAACATGCATGAAATCAAATAAGGCCTTCAGATTATCAACATTGTGATATATCTGACATCTCCCCCAATGAGGGGGTGGCAGACCAGCCCCAACCCCCGGAACTGAAATTCCTAATATGGCCCTCGAGTAGGAGAGACCAACAGAAATTCATTCTAGGATATAAACTGAGTTTCCTGTGAAAATTTCAGCCAGATTGACCAACTTTAAGAGGTGGTTTGCACTGATCTGGCATTCTATGACACTCTCGCTACCTACACTCCCAGAATCTGTACTTTGGGCTGGATATGTATTTCTGAGAAAATACACCACCCAAATTCACTTTAGTGGCGACTCCTGTGGCAGAAAATATGGTTTCCAGCCTTAAGTTGGCCTTAATTGAGAAAATACCAGCATATCCTGATGCAGCCACCAGAGGCTATATTCACGGCTTCCTGGGGCCCCATATCACACAAATGACACCACTGGTATAGCTGATGTAATCCTAAAACCTATGCAATCAGGTTTAGTAGGTGCCAGGTGATTTCCTGGCCAAATTTGATGGTTACAGAGCAACATCTGGTACTGGTTTGGGGTGATTTACATGTATTTCTGACCAATATAACAGCAATATTAGGCACAAATAATTTCTGTTCAGACATGTAATGCTTCAAATGTGCCTAAAATATCCCCATTTATTGTTTAAACATGCATGAAATCAAATAAGGCCTTCAGATTATCAACATTGTGATATATCTGACATCTCCCCCAATGAGGGGGGTGGCAGACCAGCCCCAACCCCCGGAACTGAAATTCCTAATATGGCCCTCGAGTAGGAGAGACCAACAGAAATTCATTCTAGGATATAAACTGAGTTTCCTGTGAAAATTTCAGCCAGATTGACCAACTTTAAGAGGTGGTTTGCACTGATCTGGCATTCTATGACACTCTCGCTACCTACACTCCCAGAATCTGTACTTTGGGCTGGATATGTATTTCTGAGAAAATACACCACCCAAATTCACTTTAGTGGCGACTCCTGTGGCAGAAAATATGGTTTCCAGCCTTAAGTTGGCCTTAATTAAGAAAATACCAGCATATCCTGATGCAGCCACCAGAGGCTATATTCACGGCTTCCTGGGGCCCATATCACACAAATGACACCACTGGTATAGCTGATGTAATCCTAAAACCTATGCAATCAGGTTTAGTAGGTGCCAGGTGATTTCCTGGCCAAATTTGATGGTTACAGAGCAACATCTGGTACTGGTTTGGGGTGATTTACATGTATTTCTGACCAATATAACAGCAATATTAGGCACAAATAATTTCTGTTCAGACATGTAATGCTTCAAATGTGCCTAAAATATCCCCATTTATTGTTTAAACATGCATGAAATCAAATAAGGCCTTCAGATTATCAACATTGTGATATATCTGACATCTCCCCCAATGAGGGGGGTGGCAGACCAGCCCCAACCCCCGGAACTGAAATTCCTAATATGGCCCTCGAGTAGGAGAGACCAACAGAAATTCATTCTAGGATATAAACTGAGTTTCCTGTGAAAATTTCAGCCAGATTGACCAACTTTAAGAGGTGGTTTGCACTGATCTGGCATTCTATGACACTCTCGCTACCTACACTCCCAGAATCTGTACTTTGGGCTGGATATGTATTTCTGAGAAAATACACCACCCAAATTCACTTTAGTGGCGACTCCTGTGGCAGAAAATATGGTTTCCAGCCTTAAGTTGGCCTTAATTGAGAAATACCAGCATATCCTGATGCAGCCACCAGAGGCTATATTCACGGCTTCCTGGGGCCCATATCACACAAATGACACCACTGGTATAGCTGATGTAATCCTAAAACCTATGCAATCAGGTTTAGTAGGTGCCAGGTGATTTCCTGGCCAAATTTGATGGTTACAGAGCAACATCTGGTACTGGTTTGGGGTGATTTACATGTATTTCTGACCAATATAACAGCAATATTAGGCACAAATAATTTCTGTTCAGACATGTAATGCTTCAAATGTGCCTAAAATATCCCCATTTATTGTTTAAACATGCATGAAATCAAATAAGGCCTTCAGATTATCAACATTGTGATATATCTGACATCTCCCCCAATGAGGGGGGTGGCAGACCAGCCCCAACCCCCGGAACTGAAATTCCTAATATGGCCCTCGAGTAGGAGAGACCAACAGAAATTCATTCTAGGATATAAACTGAGTTTCCTGTGAAAATTTCAGCCAGATTGACCAACTTTAAGAGGTGGTTTGCACTGATCTGGCATTCTATGACACTCTCGCTACCTACACTCCCAGAATCTGTACTTTGGGCTGGATATGTATTTCTGAGAAAATACACCACCCAAATTCACTTTAGTGGCGACTCCTGTGGCAGAAAATATGGTTTCCAGCCTTAAGTTGGCCTTAATTAAGAAAATACCAGCATATCCTGATGCAGCCACCAGAGGCTATATTCACGGCTTCCTGGGGCCCATATCACACAAATGACACCACTGGTATAGCTGATGTAATCCTAAAACCTATGCAATCAGGTTTAGTAGGTGCCAGGTGATTTCCTGGCCAAATTTGATGGTTACAGAGCAACATCTGGTACTGGTTTGGGGTGATTTACATGTATTTCTGACCAATATAACAGCAATATTAGGCACAAATAATTTCTGTTCAGACATGTAATGCTTCAAATGTGCCTAAAATATCCCCATTTATTGTTTAAACATGCATGAAATCAAATAAGGCCTTCAGATTATCAACATTGTGATATATCTGACATCTCCCCCAATGAGGGGGGTGGCAGACCAGCCCCAACCCCCGGAACTGAAATTCCTAATATGGCCCTCGAGTAGGAGAGACCAACAGAAATTCATTCTAGGATATAAACTGAGTTTCCTGTGAAAATTTCAGCCAGATTGACCAACTTTAAGAGGTGGTTTGCACTGATCTGGCATTCTATGACACTCTCGCTACCTACACTCCCAGAATCTGTACTTTGGGCTGGATATGTATTTCTGAGAAAATACACCACCCAAATTCACTTTAGTGGCGACTCCTGTGGCAGAAAATATGGTTTCCAGCCTTAAGTTGGCCTTAATTGAGAAAATACCAGCATATCCTGATGCAGCCACCAGAGGCTATATTCACGGCTTCCTGGGGCCCATATCACACAAATGACACCACTGGTATAGCTGATGTAATCCTAAAACCTATGCAATCAGGTTTAGTAGGTGCCAGGTGATTTCCTGGCCAAATTTGATGGTTACAGAGCAACATCTGGTACTGGTTTGGGGTGATTTACATGTATTTCTGACCAATATAACAGCAATATTAGGCACAAATAATTTCTGTTCAGACATGTAATGCTTCAAATGTGCCTAAAATATCCCCATTTATTGTTTAAACATGCATGAAATCAAATAAGGCCTTCAGATTATCAACATTGTGATATATCTGACATCTCCCCCAATGAGGGGGGTGGCAGACCAGCCCCAACCCCCGGAACTGAAATTCCTAATATGGGCCCTCGAGTAGGAGAGACCAACAGAAATTCATTCTAGGATATAAACTGAGTTTCCTGTGAAAATTTCAGCCAGATTGACCAACTTTAAGAGGTGGTTTGCACTGATCTGGCATTCTATGACACTCTCGCTACCTACACTCCCAGAATCTGTACTTTGGGCTGGATATGTATTTCTGAGAAAATACACCACCCAAATTCACTTTAGTGGCGACTCCTGTGGCAGAAAATATGGTTTCCAGCCTTAAGTTGGCCTTAATTGAGAAAATACCAGCATATCCTGATGCAGCCACCAGAGGCTATATTCACGGCTTCCTGGGGCCCATATCACACAAATGACACCACTGGTATAGCTGATGTAATCCTAAAACCTATGCAATCAGGTTTAGTAGGTGCCAGGTGATTTCCTGGCCAAATTTGATGGTTACAGAGCAACATCTGGTACTGGTTTGGGGTGATTTACATGTATTTCTGACCAATATAACAGCAATATTAGGCACAAATAATTTCTGTTCAGACATGTAATGCTTCAAATGTGCCTAAAATATCCCCATTTATTGTTTAAACATGCATGAAATCAAATAAGGCCTTCAGATTATCAACATTGTGATATATCTGACATCTCCCCCAATGAGGGGGGTGGCAGACCAGCCCCAACCCCCGGAACTGAAATTCCTAATATGGCCCTCGAGTAGGAGAGACCAACAGAAATTCATTCTAGGATATAAACTGAGTTTCCTGTGAAAATTTCAGCCAGATTGACCAACTTTAAGAGGTGGTTTGCACTGATCTGGCATTCTATGACACTCTCGCTACCTACACTCCCAGAATCTGTACTTTGGGCTGGATATGTATTTCTGAGAAAATACACCACCCAAATTCACTTTAGTGGCGACTCCTGTGGCAGAAAATATGGTTTCCAGCCTTAAGTTGGCCTTAATTGAGAAAATACCAGCATATCCTGATGCAGCCACCAGAGGCTATATTCACGGCTTCCTGGGGCCCATATCACACAAATGACACCACTGGTATAGCTGATGTAATCCTAAAACCTATGCAATCAGGTTTAGTAGGTGCCAGGTGATTTCCTGGCCAAATTTGATGGTTACAGAGCAACATCTGGTACTGGTTTGGGGTGATTTACATGTATTTCTGACCAATATAACAGCAATATTAGGCACAAATAATTTCTGTTCAGACATGTAATGCTTCAAATGTGCCTAAAATATCCCCATTTATTGTTTAAACATGCATGAAATCAAATAAGGCCTTCAGATTATCAACATTGTGATATATCTGACATCTCCCCCAATGAGGGGGGTGGCAGACCAGCCCCAACCCCCGGAACTGAAATTCCTAATATGGCCCTCGAGTAGGAGAGACCAACAGAAATTCATTCTAGGATATAAACTGAGTTTCCTGTGAAAATTTCAGCCAGATTGACCAACTTTAAGAGGTGGTTTGCACTGATCTGGCATTCTATGACACTCTCGCTACCTACACTCCCAGAATCTGTACTTTGGGCTGGATATGTATTTCTGAGAAAATACACCACCCAAATTCACTTTAGTGGCGACTCCTGTGGCAGAAAATATGGTTTCCAGCCTTAAGTTGGCCTTAATTGAGAAAATACCAGCATATCCTGATGCAGCCACCAGAGGCTATATTCACGGCTTCCTGGGGCCCATATCACACAAATGACACCACTGGTATAGCTGATGTAATCCTAAAACCTATGCAATCAGGTTTAGTAGGTGCCAGGTGATTTCCTGGCCAAATTTGATGGTTACAGAGCAACATCTGGTACTGGTTTGGGGTGATTTACATGTATTTCTGACCAATATAACAGCAATATTAGGCACAAATAATTTCTGTTCAGACATGTAATGCTTCAAATGTGCCTAAAATATCCCCATTTATTGTTTAAACATGCATGAAATCAAATAAGGCCTTCAGATTATCAACATTGTGATATATCTGACATCTCCCCCAATGAGGGGGGTGGCAGACCAGCCCCAACCCCCGGAACTGAAATTCCTAATATGGCCCTCGAGTAGGAGAGACCAACAGAAATTCATTCTAGGATATAAACTGAGTTTCCTGTGAAAATTTCAGCCAGATTGACCAACTTTAAGAGGTGGTTTGCACTGATCTGGCATTCTATGACACTCTCGCTACCTACACTCCCAGAATCTGTACTTTGGGCTGGATATGTATTTCTGAGAAAATACACCACCCAAATTCACTTTAGTGGCGACTCCTGTGGCAGAAAATATGGTTTCCAGCCTTAAGTTGGCCTTAATTGAGAAAATACCAGCATATCCTGATGCAGCCACCAGAGGCTATATTCACGGCTTCCTGGGGCCCATATCACACAAATGACACCACTGGTATAGCTGATGTAATCCTAAAACCTATGCAATCAGGTTTAGTAGGTGCCAGGTGATTTCCTGGCCAAATTTGATGGTTACAGAGCAACATCTGGTACTGGTTTGGGGTGATTTACATGTATTTCTGACCAATATAACAGCAATATTAGGCACAAATAATTTCTGTTCAGACATGTAATGCTTCAAATGTGCCTAAAATATCCCCATTTATTGTTTAAACATGCATGAAATCAAATAAGGCCTTCAGATTATCAACATTGTGATATATCTGACATCTCCCCCAATGAGGGGGGTGGCAGACCAGCCCCAACCCCCGGAACTGAAATTCCTAATATGGCCCTCGAGTAGGAGAGACCAACAGAAATTCATTCTAGGATATAAACTGAGTTTCCTGTGAAAATTTCAGCCAGATTGACCAACTTTAAGAGGTGGTTTGCACTGATCTGGCATTCTATGACACTCTCGCTACCTACACTCCCAGAATCTGTACTTTGGGCTGGATATGTATTTCTGAGAAAATACACCACCCAAATTCACTTTAGTGGCGACTCCTGTGGCAGAAAATATGGTTTCCAGCCTTAAGTTGGCCTTAATTGAGAAAATACCAGCATATCCTGATGCAGCCACCAGAGGCTATATTCACGGCTTCCTGGGGCCCATATCACACAAATGACACCACTGGTATAGCTGATGTAATCCTAAAACCTATGCAATCAGGTTTAGTAGGTGCCAGGTGATTTCCTGGCCAAATTTGATGGTTACAGAGCAACATCTGGTACTGGTTTGGGGTGATTTACATGTATTTCTGACCAATATAACAGCAATATTAGGCACAAATAATTTCTGTTCAGACATGTAATGCTTCAAATGTGCCTAAAATATCCCCATTTATTGTTTAAACATGCATGAAATCAAATAAGGCCTTCAGATTATCAACATTGTGATATATCTGACATCTCCCCCAATGAGGGGGGTGGCAGACCAGCCCCAACCCCCGGAACTGAAATTCCTAATATGGCCCTCGAGTAGGAGAGACCAACAGAAATTCATTCTAGGATATAAACTGAGTTTCCTGTGAAAATTTCAGCCAGATTGACCAACTTTAAGAGGTGGTTTGCACTGATCTGGCATTCTATGACACTCTCGCTACCTACACTCCCAGAATCTGTACTTTGGGCTGGATATGTATTTCTGAGAAAATACACCACCCAAATTCACTTTAGTGGCGACTCCTGTGGCAGAAAATATGGTTTCCAGCCTTAAGTTGGCCTTAATTGAGAAAATACCAGCATATCCTGATGCAGCCACCAGAGGCTATATTCACGGCTTCCTGGGGCCCATATCACACAAATGACACCACTGGTATAGCTGATGTAATCCTAAAACCTATGCAATCAGGTTTAGTAGGTGCCAGGTGATTTCCTGGCCAAATTTGATGGTTACAGAGCAACATCTGGTACTGGTTTGGGGTGATTTACATGTATTTCTGACCAATATAACAGCAATATTAGGCACAAATAATTTCTGTTCAGACATGTAATGCTTCAAATGTGCCTAAAATATCCCCATTTATTGTTTAAACATGCATGAAATCAAATAAGGCCTTCAGATTATCAACATTGTGATATATCTGACATCTCCCCCAATGAGGGGGGTGGCAGACCAGCCCCAACCCCCGGAACTGAAATTCCTAATATGGCCCTCGAGTAGGAGAGACCAACAGAAATTCATTCTAGGATATAAACTGAGTTTCCTGTGAAAATTTCAGCCAGATTGACCAACTTTAAGAGGTGGTTTGCACTGATCTGGCATTCTATGACACTCTCGCTACCTACACTCCCAGAATCTGTACTTTGGGCTGGATATGTATTTCTGAGAAAATACACCACCCAAATTCACTTTAGTGGCGACTCCTGTGGCAGAAAATATGGTTTCCAGCCTTAAGTTGGCCTTAATTAAGAAAATACCAGCATATCCTGATGCAGCCACCAGAGGCTATATTCACGGCTTCCTGGGGCCCATATCACACAAATGACACCACTGGTATAGCTGATGTAATCCTAAAACCTATGCAATCAGGTTTAGTAGGTGCCAGGTGATTTCCTGGCCAAATTTGATGGTTACAGAGCAACATCTGGTACTGGTTTGGGGTGATTTACATGTATTTCTGACCAATATAACAGCAATATTAGGCACAAATAATTTCTGTTCAGACATGTAATGCTTCAAATGTGCCTAAAATATCCCCATTTATTGTTTAAACATGCATGAAATCAAATAAGGCCTTCAGATTATCAACATTGTGATATATCTGACATCTCCCCCAATGAGGGGGGTGGCAGACCAGCCCCAACCCCCGGAACTGAAATTCCTAATATGGCCCTCGAGTAGGAGAGACCAACAGAAATTCATTCTAGGATATAAACTGAGTTTCCTGTGAAAATTTCAGCCAGATTGACCAACTTTAAGAGGTGGTTTGCACTGATCTGGCATTCTATGACACTCTCGCTACCTACACTCCCAGAATCTGTACTTTGGGCTGGATATGTATTTCTGAGAAAATACACCACCCAAATTCACTTTAGTGGCGACTCCTGTGGCAGAAAATATGGTTTCCAGCCTTAAGTTGGCCTTAATTGAGAAAATACCAGCATATCCTGATGCAGCCACCAGAGGCTATATTCACGGCTTCCTGGGGCCCATATCACACAAATGACACCACTGGTATAGCTGATGTAATCCTAAAACCTATGCAATCAGGTTTAGTAGGTGCCAGGTGATTTCCTGGCCAAATTTGATGGTTACAGAGCAACATCTGGTACTGGTTTGGGGTGATTTACATGTATTTCTGACCAATATAACAGCAATATTAGGCACAAATAATTTCTGTTCAGACATGTAATGCTTCAAATGTGCCTAAAATATCCCCATTTATTGTTTAAACATGCATGAAATCAAATAAGGCCTTCAGATTATCAACATTGTGATATATCTGACATCTCCCCCAATGAGGGGGGTGGCAGACCAGCCCCAACCCCCGGAACTGAAATTCCTAATATGGCCCTCGAGTAGGAGAGACCAACAGAAATTCATTCTAGGATATAAACTGAGTTTCCTGTGAAAATTTCAGCCAGATTGACCAACTTTAAGAGGTGGTTTGCACTGATCTGGCATTCTATGACACTCTCGCTACCTACACTCCCAGAATCTGTACTTTGGGCTGGATATGTATTTCTGAGAAAATACACCACCCAAATTCACTTTAGTGGCGACTCCTGTGGCAGAAAATATGGTTTCCAGCCTTAAGTTGGCCTTAATTGAGAAAATACCAGCATATCCTGATGCAGCCACCAGAGGCTATATTCACGGCTTCCTGGGGCCCATATCACACAAATGACACCACTGGTATAGCTGATGTAATCCTAAAACCTATGCAATCAGGTTTAGTAGGTGCCAGGTGATTTCCTGGCCAAATTTGATGGTTACAGAGCAACATCTGGTACTGGTTTGGGGTGATTTACATGTATTTCTGACCAATATAACAGCAATATTAGGCACAAATAATTTCTGTTCAGACATGTAATGCTTCAAATGTGCCTAAAATATCCCCATTTATTGTTTAAACATGCATGAAATCAAATAAGGCCTTCAGATTATCAACATTGTGATATATCTGACATCTCCCCCAATGAGGGGGGTGGCAGACCAGCCCCAACCCCCGGAACTGAAATTCCTAATATGGCCCTCGAGTAGGAGAGACCAACAGAAATTCATTCTAGGATATAAACTGAGTTTCCTGTGAAAATTTCAGCCAGATTGACCAACTTTAAGAGGTGGTTTGCACTGATCTGGCATTCTATGACACTCTCGCTACCTACACTCCCAGAATCTGTACTTTGGGCTGGATATGTATTTCTGAGAAAATACACCACCCAAATTCACTTTAGTGGCGACTCCTGTGGCAGAAAATATGGTTTCCAGCCTTAAGTTGGCCTTAATTAAGAAAATACCAGCATATCCTGATGCAGCCACCAGAGGCTATATTCACGGCTTCCTGGGGCCCATATCACACAAATGACACCACTGGTATAGCTGATGTAATCCTAAAACCTATGCAATCAGGTTTAGTAGGTGCCAGGTGATTTCCTGGCCAAATTTGATGGTTACAGAGCAACATCTGGTACTGGTTTGGGGTGATTTACATGTATTTCTGACCAATATAACAGCAATATTAGGCACAAATAATTTCTGTTCAGACATGTAATGCTTCAAATGTGCCTAAAATATCCCCATTTATTGTTTAAACATGCATGAAATCAAATAAGGCCTTCAGATTATCAACATTGTGATATATCTGACATCTCCCCCAATGAGGGGGGTGGCAGACCAGCCCCAACCCCCGGAACTGAAATTCCTAATATGGCCCTCGAGTAGGAGAGACCAACAGAAATTCATTCTAGGATATAAACTGAGTTTCCTGTGAAAATTTCAGCCAGATTGACCAACTTTAAGAGGTGGTTTGCACTGATCTGGCATTCTATGACACTCTCGCTACCTACACTCCCAGAATCTGTACTTTGGGCTGGATATGTATTTCTGAGAAAATACACCACCCAAATTCACTTTAGTGGCGACTCCTGTGGCAGAAAATATGGTTTCCAGCCTTAAGTTGGCCTTAATTAAGAAAATACCAGCATATCCTGATGCAGCCACCAGAGGCTATATTCACGGCTTCCTGGGGCCCATATCACACAAATGACACCACTGGTATAGCTGATGTAATCCTAAAACCTATGCAATCAGGTTTAGTAGGTGCCAGGTGATTTCCTGGCCAAATTTGATGGTTACAGAGCAACATCTGGTACTGGTTTGGGGTGATTTACATGTATTTCTGACCAATATAACAGCAATATTAGGCACAAATAATTTCTGTTCAGACATGTAATGCTTCAAATGTGCCTAAAATATCCCCATTTATTGTTTAAACATGCATGAAATCAAATAAGGCCTTCAGATTATCAACATTGTGATATATCTGACATCTCCCCCAATGAGGGGGGTGGCAGACCAGCCCCAACCCCCGGAACTGAAATTCCTAATATGGCCCTCGAGTAGGAGAGACCAACAGAAATTCATTCTAGGATATAAACTGAGTTTCCTGTGAAAATTTCAGCCAGATTGACCAACTTTAAGAGGTGGTTTGCACTGATCTGGCATTCTATGACACTCTCGCTACCTACACTCCCAGAATCTGTACTTTGGGCTGGATATGTATTTCTGAGAAAATACACCACCCAAATTCACTTTAGTGGCGACTCCTGTGGCAGAAAATATGGTTTCCAGCCTTAAGTTGGCCTTAATTGAGAAAATACCAGCATATCCTGATGCAGCCACCAGAGGCTATATTCACGGCTTCCTGGGGCCCATATCACACAAATGACACCACTGGTATAGCTGATGTAATCCTAAAACCTATGCAATCAGGTTTAGTAGGTGCCAGGTGATTTCCTGGCCAAATTTGATGGTTACAGAGCAACATCTGGTACTGGTTTGGGGTGATTTACATGTATTTCTGACCAATATAACAGCAATATTAGGCACAAATAATTTCTGTTCAGACATGTAATGCTTCAAATGTGCCTAAAATATCCCCATTTATTGTTTAAACATGCATGAAATCAAATAAGGCCTTCAGATTATCAACATTGTGATATATCTGACATCTCCCCCAATGAGGGGGGTGGCAGACCAGCCCCAACCCCCGGAACTGAAATTCCTAATATGGCCCTCGAGTAGGAGAGACCAACAGAAATTCATTCTAGGATATAAACTGAGTTTCCTGTGAAAATTTCAGCCAGATTGACCAACTTTAAGAGGTGGTTTGCACTGATCTGGCATTCTATGACACTCTCGCTACCTACACTCCCAGAATCTGTACTTTGGGCTGGATATGTATTTCTGAGAAAATACACCACCCAAATTCACTTTAGTGGCGACTCCTGTGGCAGAAAATATGGTTTCCAGCCTTAAGTTGGCCTTAATTAAGAAAATACCAGCATATCCTGATGCAGCCACCAGAGGCTATATTCACGGCTTCCTGGGGCCCATATCACACAAATGACACCACTGGTATAGCTGATGTAATCCTAAAACCTATGCAATCAGGTTTAGTAGGTGCCAGGTGATTTCCTGGCCAAATTTGATGGTTACAGAGCAACATCTGGTACTGGTTTGGGGTGATTTACATGTATTTCTGACCAATATAACAGCAATATTAGGCACAAATAATTTCTGTTCAGACATGTAATGCTTCAAATGTGCCTAAAATATCCCCATTTATTGTTTAAACATGCATGAAATCAAATAAGGCCTTCAGATTATCAACATTGTGATATATCTGACATCTCCCCCAATGAGGGGGGTGGCAGACCAGCCCCAACCCCCGGAACTGAAATTCCTAATATGGCCCTCGAGTAGGAGAGACCAACAGAAATTCATTCTAGGATATAAACTGAGTTTCCTGTGAAAATTTCAGCCAGATTGACCAACTTTAAGAGGTGGTTTGCACTGATCTGGCATTCTATGACACTCTCGCTACCTACACTCCCAGAATCTGTACTTTGGGCTGGATATGTATTTCTGAGAAAATACACCACCCAAATTCACTTTAGTGGCGACTCCTGTGGCAGAAAATATGGTTTCCAGCCTTAAGTTGGCCTTAATTAAGAAAATACCAGCATATCCTGATGCAGCCACCAGAGGCTATATTCACGGCTTCCTGGGGCCCATATCACACAAATGACACCACTGGTATAGCTGATGTAATCCTAAAACCTATGCAATCAGGTTTAGTAGGTGCCAGGTGATTTCCTGGCCAAATTTGATGGTTACAGAGCAACATCTGGTACTGGTTTGGGGTGATTTACATGTATTTCTGACCAATATAACAGCAATATTAGGCACAAATAATTTCTGTTCAGACATGTAATGCTTCAAATGTGCCTAAAATATCCCCATTTATTGTTTAAACATGCATGAAATCAAATAAGGCCTTCAGATTATCAACATTGTGATATATCTGACATCTCCCCCAATGAGGGGGGTGGCAGACCAGCCCCAACCCCCGGAACTGAAATTCCTAATATGGCCCTCGAGTAGGAGAGACCAACAGAAATTCATTCTAGGATATAAACTGAGTTTCCTGTGAAAATTTCAGCCAGATTGACCAACTTTAAGAGGTGGTTTGCACTGATCTGGCATTCTATGACACTCTCGCTACCTACACTCCCAGAATCTGTACTTTGGGCTGGATATGTATTTCTGAGAAAATACACCACCCAAATTCACTTTAGTGGCGACTCCTGTGGCAGAAAATATGGTTTCCAGCCTTAAGTTGGCCTTAATTGAGAAAATACCAGCATATCCTGATGCAGCCACCAGAGGCTATATTCACGGCTTCCTGGGGCCCATATCACACAAATGACACCACTGGTATAGCTGATGTAATCCTAAAACCTATGCAATCAGGTTTAGTAGGTGCCAGGTGATTTCCTGGCCAAATTTGATGGTTACAGAGCAACATCTGGTACTGGTTTGGGGTGATTTACATGTATTTCTGACCAATATAACAGCAATATTAGGCACAAATAATTTCTGTTCAGACATGTAATGCTTCAAATGTGCCTAAAATATCCCCATTTATTGTTTAAACATGCATGAAATCAAATAAGGCCTTCAGATTATCAACATTGTGATATATCTGACATCTCCCCCAATGAGGGGGGTGGCAGACCAGCCCCAACCCCCGGAACTGAAATTCCTAATATGGCCCTCGAGTAGGAGAGACCAACAGAAATTCATTCTAGGATATAAACTGAGTTTCCTGTGAAAATTTCAGCCAGATTGACCAACTTTAAGAGGTGGTTTGCACTGATCTGGCATTCTATGACACTCTCGCTACCTACACTCCCAGAATCTGTACTTTGGGCTGGATATGTATTTCTGAGAAAATACACCACCCAAATTCACTTTAGTGGCGACTCCTGTGGCAGAAAATATGGTTTCCAGCCTTAAGTTGGCCTTAATTGAGAAAATACCAGCATATCCTGATGCAGCCACCAGAGGCTATATTCACGGCTTCCTGGGGCCCATATCACACAAATGACACCACTGGTATAGCTGATGTAATCCTAAAACCTATGCAATCAGGTTTAGTAGGTGCCAGGTGATTTCCTGGCCAAATTTGATGGTTACAGAGCAACATCTGGTACTGGTTTGGGGTGATTTACATGTATTTCTGACCAATATAACAGCAATATTAGGCACAAATAATTTCTGTTCAGACATGTAATGCTTCAAATGTGCCTAAAATATCCCCATTTATTGTTTAAACATGCATGAAATCAAATAAGGCCTTCAGATTATCAACATTGTGATATATCTGACATCTCCCCCAATGAGGGGGGTGGCAGACCAGCCCCAACCCCCGGAACTGAAATTCCTAATATGGCCCTCGAGTAGGAGAGACCAACAGAAATTCATTCTAGGATATAAACTGAGTTTCCTGTGAAAATTTCAGCCAGATTGACCAACTTTAAGAGGTGGTTTGCACTGATCTGGCATTCTATGACACTCTCGCTACCTACACTCCCAGAATCTGTACTTTGGGCTGGATATGTATTTCTGAGAAAATACACCACCCAAATTCACTTTAGTGGCGACTCCTGTGGCAGAAAATATGGTTTCCAGCCTTAAGTTGGCCTTAATTAAGAAAATACCAGCATATCCTGATGCAGCCACCAGAGGCTATATTCACGGCTTCCTGGGGCCCATATCACACAAATGACACCACTGGTATAGCTGATGTAATCCTAAAACCTATGCAATCAGGTTTAGTAGGTGCCAGGTGATTTCCTGGCCAAATTTGATGGTTACAGAGCAACATCTGGTACTGGTTTGGGGTGATTTACATGTATTTCTGACCAATATAACAGCAATATTAGGCACAAATAATTTCTGTTCAGACATGTAATGCTTCAAATGTGCCTAAAATATCCCCATTTATTGTTTAAACATGCATGAAATCAAATAAGGCCTTCAGATTATCAACATTGTGATATATCTGACATCTCCCCCAATGAGGGGGGTGGCAGACCAGCCCCAACCCCCGGAACTGAAATTCCTAATATGGCCCTCGAGTAGGAGAGACCAACAGAAATTCATTCTAGGATATAAACTGAGTTTCCTGTGAAAATTTCAGCCAGATTGACCAACTTTAAGAGGTGGTTTGCACTGATCTGGCATTCTATGACACTCTCGCTACCTACACTCCCAGAATCTGTACTTTGGGCTGGATATGTATTTCTGAGAAAATACACCACCCAAATTCACTTTAGTGGCGACTCCTGTGGCAGAAAATATGGTTTCCAGCCTTAAGTTGGCCTTAATTGAGAAAATACCAGCATATCCTGATGCAGCCACCAGAGGCTATATTCACGGCTTCCTGGGGCCCATATCACACAAATGACACCACTGGTATAGCTGATGTAATCCTAAAACCTATGCAATCAGGTTTAGTAGGTGCCAGGTGATTTCCTGGCCAAATTTGATGGTTACAGAGCAACATCTGGTACTGGTTTGGGGTGATTTACATGTATTTCTGACCAATATAACAGCAATATTAGGCACAAATAATTTCTGTTCAGACATGTAATGCTTCAAATGTGCCTAAAATATCCCCATTTATTGTTTAAACATGCATGAAATCAAATAAGGCCTTCAGATTATCAACATTGTGATATATCTGACATCTCCCCCAATGAGGGGGGTGGCAGACCAGCCCCAACCCCCGGAACTGAAATTCCTAATATGGCCCTCGAGTAGGAGAGACCAACAGAAATTCATTCTAGGATATAAACTGAGTTTCCTGTGAAAATTTCAGCCAGATTGACCAACTTTAAGAGGTGGTTTGCACTGATCTGGCATTCTATGACACTCTCGCTACCTACACTCCCAGAATCTGTACTTTGGGCTGGATATGTATTTCTGAGAAAATACACCACCCAAATTCACTTTAGTGGCGACTCCTGTGGCAGAAAATATGGTTTCCAGCCTTAAGTTGGCCTTAATTGAGAAAATACCAGCATATCCTGATGCAGCCACCAGAGGCTATATTCACGGCTTCCTGGGGCCCATATCACACAAATGACACCACTGGTATAGCTGATGTAATCCTAAAACCTATGCAATCAGGTTTAGTAGGTGCCAGGTGATTTCCTGGCCAAATTTGATGGTTACAGAGCAACATCTGGTACTGGTTTGGGGTGATTTACATGTATTTCTGACCAATATAACAGCAATATTAGGCACAAATAATTTCTGTTCAGACATGTAATGCTTCAAATGTGCCTAAAATATCCCCATTTATTGTTTAAACATGCATGAAATCAAATAAGGCCTTCAGATGATCAACATTGTGATATATCTGACATCTCCCCCAATGAGGGGGGTGGCAGACCAGCCCCAACCCCCGGAACTGAAATTCCTAATATGGCCCTCGAGTAGGAGAGACCAACAGAAATTCATTCTAGGATATAAACTGAGTTTCCTGTGAAAATTTCAGCCAGATTGACCAACTTTAAGAGGTGGTTTGCACTGATCTGGCATTCTATGACACTCTCGCTACCTACACTCCCAGAATCTGTACTTTGGGCTGGATATGTATTTCTGAGAAAATACACCACCCAAATTCACTTTAGTGGCGACTCCTGTGGCAGAAAATATGGTTTCCAGCCTTAAGTTGGCCTTAATTGAGAAAATACCAGCATATCCTGATGCAGCCACCAGAGGCTATATTCACGGCTTCCTGGGGCCCATATCACACAAATGACACCACTGGTATAGCTGATGTAATCCTAAAACCTATGCAATCAGGTTTAGTAGGTGCCAGGTGATTTCCTGGCCAAATTTGATGGTTACAGAGCAACATCTGGTACTGGTTTGGGGTGATTTACATGTATTTCTGACCAATATAACAGCAATATTAGGCACAAATAATTTCTGTTCAGACATGTAATGCTTCAAATGTGCCTAAAATATCCCCATTTATTGTTTAAACATGCATGAAATCAAATAAGGCCTTCAGATTATCAACATTGTGATATATCTGACATCTCCCCCAATGAGGGGGGTGGCAGACCAGCCCCAACCCCCGGAACTGAAATTCCTAATATGGCCCTCGAGTAGGAGAGACCAACAGAAATTCATTCTAGGATATAAACTGAGTTTCCTGTGAAAATTTCAGCCAGATTGACCAACTTTAAGAGGTGGTTTGCACTGATCTGGCATTCTATGACACTCTCGCTACCTACACTCCCAGAATCTGTACTTTGGGCTGGATATGTATTTCTGAGAAAATACACCACCCAAATTCACTTTAGTGGCGACTCCTGTGGCAGAAAATATGGTTTCCAGCCTTAAGTTGGCCTTAATTGAGAAAATACCAGCATATCCTGATGCAGCCACCAGAGGCTATATTCACGGCTTCCTGGGGCCCATATCACACAAATGACACCACTGGTATAGCTGATGTAATCCTAAAACCTATGCAATCAGGTTTAGTAGGTGCCAGGTGATTTCCTGGCCAAATTTGATGGTTACAGAGCAACATCTGGTACTGGTTTGGGGTGATTTACATGTATTTCTGACCAATATAACAGCAATATTAGGCACAAATAATTTCTGTTCAGACATGTAATGCTTCAAATGTGCCTAAAATATCCCCATTTATTGTTTAAACATGCATGAAATCAAATAAGGCCTTCAGATTATCAACATTGTGATATATCTGACATCTCCCCCAATGAGAGGGGTGGCAGACCAGCCCCAACCCCCGGAACTGAAATTCCTAATATGGCCCTCGAGTAGGAGAGACCAACAGAAATTCATTCTAGGATATAAACTGAGTTTCCTGTGAAAATTTCAGCCAGATTGACCAACTTTAAGAGGTGGTTTGCACTGATCTGGCATTCTATGACACTCTCGCTACCTACACTCCCAGAATCTGTACTTTGGGCTGGATATGTATTTCTGAGAAAATACACCACCCAAATTCACTTTAGTGGCGACTCCTGTGGCAGAAAATATGGTTTCCAGCCTTAAGTTGGCCTTAATTGAGAAAATACCAGCATATCCTGATGCAGCCACCAGAGGCTATATTCACGGCTTCCTGGGGCCCATATCACACAAATGACACCACTGGTATAGCTGATGTAATCCTAAAACCTATGCAATCAGGTTTAGTAGGTGCCAGGTGATTTCCTGGCCAAATTTGATGGTTACAGAGCAACATCTGGTACTGGTTTGGGGTGATTTACATGTATTTCTGACCAATATAACAGCAATATTAGGCACAAATAATTTCTGTTCAGACATGTAATGCTTCAAATGTGCCTAAAATATCCCCATTTATTGTTTAAACATGCATGAAATCAAATAAGGCCTTCAGATTATCAACATTGTGATATATCTGACATCTCCCCCAATGAGGGGGGTGGCAGACCAGCCCCAACCCCCGGAACTGAAATTCCTAATATGGCCCTCGAGTAGGAGAGACCAACAGAAATTCATTCTAGGATATAAACTGAGTTTCCTGTGAAAATTTCAGCCAGATTGACCAACTTTAAGAGGTGGTTTGCACTGATCTGGCATTCTATGACACTCTCGCTACCTACACTCCCAGAATCTGTACTTTGGGCTGGATATGTATTTCTGAGAAAATACACCACCCAAATTCACTTTAGTGGCGACTCCTGTGGCAGAAAATATGGTTTCCAGCCTTAAGTTGGCCTTAATTAAGAAAATACCAGCATATCCTGATGCAGCCACCAGAGGCTATATTCACGGCTTCCTGGGGCCCATATCACACAAATGACACCACTGGTATAGCTGATGTAATCCTAAAACCTATGCAATCAGGTTTAGTAGGTGCCAGGTGATTTCCTGGCCAAATTTGATGGTTACAGAGCAACATCTGGTACTGGTTTGGGGTGATTTACATGTATTTCTGACCAATATAACAGCAATATTAGGCACAAATAATTTCTGTTCAGACATGTAATGCTTCAAATGTGCCTAAAATATCCCCATTTATTGTTTAAACATGCATGAAATCAAATAAGGCCTTCAGATTATCAACATTGTGATATATCTGACATCTCCCCCAATGAGGGGGGTGGCAGACCAGCCCCAACCCCCGGAACTGAAATTCCTAATATGGCCCTCGAGTAGGAGAGACCAACAGAAATTCATTCTAGGATATAAACTGAGTTTCCTGTGAAAATTTCAGCCAGATTGACCAACTTTAAGAGGTGGTTTGCACTGATCTGGCATTCTATGACACTCTCGCTACCTACACTCCCAGAATCTGTACTTTGGGCTGGATATGTATTTCTGAGAAAATACACCACCCAAATTCACTTTAGTGGCGACTCCTGTGGCAGAAAATATGGTTTCCAGCCTTAAGTTGGCCTTAATTGAGAAAATACCAGCATATCCTGATGCAGCCACCAGAGGCTATATTCACGGCTTCCTGGGGCCCATATCACACAAATGACACCACTGGTATAGCTGATGTAATCCTAAAACCTATGCAATCAGGTTTAGTAGGTGCCAGGTGATTTCCTGGCCAAATTTGATGGTTACAGAGCAACATCTGGTACTGGTTTGGGGTGATTTACATGTATTTCTGACCAATATAACAGCAATATTAGGCACAAATAATTTCTGTTCAGACATGTAATGCTTCAAATGTGCCTAAAATATCCCCATTTATTGTTTAAACATGCATGAAATCAAATAAGGCCTTCAGATTATCAACATTGTGATATATCTGACATCTCCCCCAATGAGGGGGGTGGCAGACCAGCCCCAACCCCCGGAACTGAAATTCCTAATATGGCCCTCGAGTAGGAGAGACCAACAGAAATTCATTCTAGGATATAAACTGAGTTTCCTGTGAAAATTTCAGCCAGATTGACCAACTTTAAGAGGTGGTTTGCACTGATCTGGCATTCTATGACACTCTCGCTACCTACACTCCCAGAATCTGTACTTTGGGCTGGATATGTATTTCTGAGAAAATACACCACCCAAATTCACTTTAGTGGCGACTCCTGTGGCAGAAAATATGGTTTCCAGCCTTAAGTTGGCCTTAATTGAGAAAATACCAGCATATCCTGATGCAGCCACCAGAGGCTATATTCACGGCTTCCTGGGGCCCATATCACACAAATGACACCACTGGTATAGCTGATGTAATCCTAAAACCTATGCAATCAGGTTTAGTAGGTGCCAGGTGATTTCCTGGCCAAATTTGATGGTTACAGAGCAACATCTGGTACTGGTTTGGGGTGATTTACATGTATTTCTGACCAATATAACAGCAATATTAGGCACAAATAATTTCTGTTCAGACATGTAATGCTTCAAATGTGCCTAAAATATCCCCATTTATTGTTTAAACATGCATGAAATCAAATAAGGCCTTCAGATTATCAACATTGTGATATATCTGACATCTCCCCCAATGAGGGGGGTGGCAGACCAGCCCCAACCCCCGGAACTGAAATTCCTAATATGGCCCTCGAGTAGGAGAGACCAACAGAAATTCATTCTAGGATATAAACTGAGTTTCCTGTGAAAATTTCAGCCAGATTGACCAACTTTAAGAGGTGGTTTGCACTGATCTGGCATTCTATGACACTCTCGCTACCTACACTCCCAGAATCTGTACTTTGGGCTGGATATGTATTTCTGAGAAAATACACCACCCAAATTCACTTTAGTGGCGACTCCTGTGGCAGAAAATATGGTTTCCAGCCTTAAGTTGGCCTTAATTGAGAAAATACCAGCATATCCTGATGCAGCCACCAGAGGCTATATTCACGGCTTCCTGGGGCCCATATCACACAAATGACACCACTGGTATAGCTGATGTAATCCTAAAACCTATGCAATCAGGTTTAGTAGGTGCCAGGTGATTTCCTGGCCAAATTTGATGGTTACAGAGCAACATCTGGTACTGGTTTGGGGTGATTTACATGTATTTCTGACCAATATAACAGCAATATTAGGCACAAATAATTTCTGTTCAGACATGTAATGCTTCAAATGTGCCTAAAATATCCCCATTTATTGTTTAAACATGCATGAAATCAAATAAGGCCTTCAGATTATCAACATTGTGATATATCTGACATCTCCCCCAATGAGGGGGGTGGCAGACCAGCCCCAACCCCCGGAACTGAAATTCCTAATATGGCCCTCGAGTAGGAGAGACCAACAGAAATTCATTCTAGGATATAAACTGAGTTTCCTGTGAAAATTTCAGCCAGATTGACCAACTTTAAGAGGTGGTTTGCACTGATCTGGCATTCTATGACACTCTCGCTACCTACACTCCCAGAATCTGTACTTTGGGCTGGATATGTATTTCTGAGAAAATACACCACCCAAATTCACTTTAGTGGCGACTCCTGTGGCAGAAAATATGGTTTCCAGCCTTAAGTTGGCCTTAATTGAGAAAATACCAGCATATCCTGATGCAGCCACCAGAGGCTATATTCACGGCTTCCTGGGGCCCATATCACACAAATGACACCACTGGTATAGCTGATGTAATCCTAAAACCTATGCAATCAGGTTTAGTAGGTGCCAGGTGATTTCCTGGCCAAATTTGATGGTTACAGAGCAACATCTGGTACTGGTTTGGGGTGATTTACATGTATTTCTGACCAATATAACAGCAATATTAGGCACAAATAATTTCTGTTCAGACATGTAATGCTTCAAATGTGCCTAAAATATCCCCATTTATTGTTTAAACATGCATGAAATCAAATAAGGCCTTCAGATTATCAACATTGTGATATATCTGACATCTCCCCCAATGAGGGGGGTGGCAGACCAGCCCCAACCCCCGGAACTGAAATTCCTAATATGGCCCTCGAGTAGGAGAGACCAACAGAAATTCATTCTAGGATATAAACTGAGTTTCCTGTGAAAATTTCAGCCAGATTGACCAACTTTAAGAGGTGGTTTGCACTGATCTGGCATTCTATGACACTCTCGCTACCTACACTCCCAGAATCTGTACTTTGGGCTGGATATGTATTTCTGAGAAAATACACCACCCAAATTCACTTTAGTGGCGACTCCTGTGGCAGAAAATATGGTTTCCAGCCTTAAGTTGGCCTTAATTGAGAAAATACCAGCATATCCTGATGCAGCCACCAGAGGCTATATTCACGGCTTCCTGGGGCCCATATCACACAAATGACACCACTGGTATAGCTGATGTAATCCTAAAACCTATGCAATCAGGTTTAGTAGGTGCCAGGTGATTTCCTGGCCAAATTTGATGGTTACAGAGCAACATCTGGTACTGGTTTGGGGTGATTTACATGTATTTCTGACCAATATAACAGCAATATTAGGCACAAATAATTTCTGTTCAGACATGTAATGCTTCAAATGTGCCTAAAATATCCCCATTTATTGTTTAAACATGCATGAAATCAAATAAGGCCTTCAGATTATCAACATTGTGATATATCTGACATCTCCCCCAATGAGGGGGGTGGCAGACCAGCCCCAACCCCCGGAACTGAAATTCCTAATATGGCCCTCGAGTAGGAGAGACCAACAGAAATTCATTCTAGGATATAAACTGAGTTTCCTGTGAAAATTTCAGCCAGATTGACCAACTTTAAGAGGTGGTTTGCACTGATCTGGCATTCTATGACACTCTCGCTACCTACACTCCCAGAATCTGTACTTTGGGCTGGATATGTATTTCTGAGAAAATACACCACCCAAATTCACTTTAGTGGCGACTCCTGTGGCAGAAAATATGGTTTCCAGCCTTAAGTTGGCCTTAATTGAGAAAATACCAGCATATCCTGATGCAGCCACCAGAGGCTATATTCACGGCTTCCTGGGGCCCATATCACACAAATGACACCACTGGTATAGCTGATGTAATCCTAAAACCTATGCAATCAGGTTTAGTAGGTGCCAGGTGATTTCCTGGCCAAATTTGATGGTTACAGAGCAACATCTGGTACTGGTTTGGGGTGATTTACATGTATTTCTGACCAATATAACAGCAATATTAGGCACAAATAATTTCTGTTCAGACATGTAATGCTTCAAATGTGCCTAAAATATCCCCATTTATTGTTTAAACATGCATGAAATCAAATAAGGCCTTCAGATTATCAACATTGTGATATATCTGACATCTCCCCCAATGAGGGGGGTGGCAGACCAGCCCCAACCCCCGGAACTGAAATTCCTAATATGGCCCTCGAGTAGGAGAGACCAACAGAAATTCATTCTAGGATATAAACTGAGTTTCCTGTGAAAATTTCAGCCAGATTGACCAACTTTAAGAGGTGGTTTGCACTGATCTGGCATTCTATGACACTCTCGCTACCTACACTCCCAGAATCTGTACTTTGGGCTGGATATGTATTTCTGAGAAAATACACCACCCAAATTCACTTTAGTGGCGACTCCTGTGGCAGAAAATATGGTTTCCAGCCTTAAGTTGGCCTTAATTGAGAAAATACCAGCATATCCTGATGCAGCCACCAGAGGCTATATTCACGGCTTCCTGGGGCCCATATCACACAAATGACACCACTGGTATAGCTGATGTAATCCTAAAACCTATGCAATCAGGTTTAGTAGGTGCCAGGTGATTTCCTGGCCAAATTTGATGGTTACAGAGCAACATCTGGTACTGGTTTGGGGTGATTTACATGTATTTCTGACCAATATAACAGCAATATTAGGCACAAATAATTTCTGTTCAGACATGTAATGCTTCAAATGTGCCTAAAATATCCCCATTTATTGTTTAAACATGCATGAAATCAAATAAGGCCTTCAGATTATCAACATTGTGATATATCTGACATCTCCCCCAATGAGGGGGGTGGCAGACCAGCCCCAACCCCCGGAACTGAAATTCCTAATATGGCCCTCGAGTAGGAGAGACCAACAGAAATTCATTCTAGGATATAAACTGAGTTTCCTGTGAAAATTTCAGCCAGATTGACCAACTTTAAGAGGTGGTTTGCACTGATCTGGCATTCTATGACACTCTCGCTACCTACACTCCCAGAATCTGTACTTTGGGCTGGATATGTATTTCTGAGAAAATACACCACCCAAATTCACTTTAGTGGCGACTCCTGTGGCAGAAAATATGGTTTCCAGCCTTAAGTTGGCCTTAATTGAGAAAATACCAGCATATCCTGATGCAGCCACCAGAGGCTATATTCACGGCTTCCTGGGGCCCATATCACACAAATGACACCACTGGTATAGCTGATGTAATCCTAAAACCTATGCAATCAGGTTTAGTAGGTGCCAGGTGATTTCCTGGCCAAATTTGATGGTTACAGAGCAACATCTGGTACTGGTTTGGGGTGATTTACATGTATTTCTGACCAATATAACAGCAATATTAGGCACAAATAATTTCTGTTCAGACATGTAATGCTTCAAATGTGCCTAAAATATCCCCATTTATTGTTTAAACATGCATGAAATCAAATAAGGCCTTCAGATTATCAACATTGTGATATATCTGACATCTCCCCCAATGAGGGGGGTGGCAGACCAGCCCCAACCCCCGGAACTGAAATTCCTAATATGGCCCTCGAGTAGGAGAGACCAACAGAAATTCATTCTAGGATATAAACTGAGTTTCCTGTGAAAATTTCAGCCAGATTGACCAACTTTAAGAGGTGGTTTGCACTGATCTGGCATTCTATGACACTCTCGCTACCTACACTCCCAGAATCTGTACTTTGGGCTGGATATGTATTTCTGAGAAAATACACCACCCAAATTCACTTTAGTGGCGACTCCTGTGGCAGAAAATATGGTTTCCAGCCTTAAGTTGGCCTTAATTGAGAAAATACCAGCATATCCTGATGCAGCCACCAGAGGCTATATTCACGGCTTCCTGGGGCCCATATCACACAAATGACACCACTGGTATAGCTGATGTAATCCTAAAACCTATGCAATCAGGTTTAGTAGGTGCCAGGTGATTTCCTGGCCAAATTTGATGGTTACAGAGCAACATCTGGTACTGGTTTGGGGTGATTTACATGTATTTCTGACCAATATAACAGCAATATTAGGCACAAATAATTTCTGTTCAGACATGTAATGCTTCAAATGTGCCTAAAATATCCCCATTTATTGTTTAAACATGCATGAAATCAAATAAGGCCTTCAGATTATCAACATTGTGATATATCTGACATCTCCCCCAATGAGGGGGGTGGCAGACCAGCCCCAACCCCCGGAACTGAAATTCCTAATATGGCCCTCGAGTAGGAGAGACCAACAGAAATTCATTCTAGGATATAAACTGAGTTTCCTGTGAAAATTTCAGCCAGATTGACCAACTTTAAGAGGTGGTTTGCACTGATCTGGCATTCTATGACACTCTCGCTACCTACACTCCCAGAATCTGTACTTTGGGCTGGATATGTATTTCTGAGAAAATACACCACCCAAATTCACTTTAGTGGCGACTCCTGTGGCAGAAAATATGGTTTCCAGCCTTAAGTTGGCCTTAATTGAGAAAATACCAGCATATCCTGATGCAGCCACCAGAGGCTATATTCACGGCTTCCTGGGGCCCATATCACACAA
This sequence comes from Sabellastarte sp. h YS-2021, assembly GCA_964017235.1. Classification (NCBI taxonomy): domain Eukaryota; kingdom Metazoa; phylum Annelida; class Polychaeta; order Sabellida; family Sabellidae; genus Sabellastarte; species Sabellastarte sp. h YS-2021. Next base: position 26,688 of record CAXHLB010000398.1, read on the forward strand.
ATGACACCACTGGTATAGCTGATGTAATCCTAAAACCTATGCAATCAGGTTTAGTAGGTGCCAGGTGATTTCCTGGCCAAATTTGATGGTTACAGAGCAACATCTGGTACTGGTTTGGGGTGATTTACATGTATTTCTGACCAATATAACAGCAATATTAGGCACAAATAATTTCTGTTCAGACATGTAATGCTTCAAATGTGCCTAAAATATCCCCATTTATTGTTTAAACATGCATGAAATCAAATAAGGCCTTCAGATTATCAACATTGTGATATATCTGACATCTCCCCCAATGAGGGGGGTGGCAGACCAGCCCCAACCCCCGGAACTGAAATTCCTAATATGGCCCTCGAGTAGGAGAGACCAACAGAAATTCATTCTAGGATATAAACTGAGTTTCCTGTGAAAATTTCAGCCAGATTGACCAACTTTAAGAGGTGGTTTGCACTGATCTGGCATTCTATGACACTCTCGCTACCTACACTCCCAGAATCTGTACTTTGGGCTGGATATGTATTTCTGAGAAAATACACCACCCAAATTCACTTTAGTGGCGACTCCTGTGGCAGAAAATATGGTTTCCAGCCTTAAGTTGGCCTTAATTGAGAAAATACCAGCATATCCTGATGCAGCCACCAGAGGCTATATTCACGGCTTCCTGGGGCCCATATCACACAAATGACACCACTGGTATAGCTGATGTAATCCTAAAACCTATGCAATCAGGTTTAGTAGGTGCCAGGTGATTTCCTGGCCAAATTTGATGGTTACAGAGCAACATCTGGTACTGGTTTGGGGTGATTTACATGTATTTCTGACCAATATAACAGCAATATTAGGCACAAATAATTTCTGTTCAGACATGTAATGCTTCAAATGTGCCTAAAATATCCCCATTTATTGTTTAAACATGCATGAAATCAAATAAGGCCTTCAGATTATCAACATTGTGATATATCTGACATCTCCCCCAATGAGGGGGGTGGCAGACCAGCCCCAACCCCCGGAACTGAAATTCCTAATATGGCCCTCGAGTAGGAGAGACCAACAGAAATTCATTCTAGGATATAAACTGAGTTTCCTGTGAAAATTTCAGCCAGATTGACCAACTTTAAGAGGTGGTTTGCACTGATCTGGCATTCTATGACACTCTCGCTACCTACACTCCCAGAATCTGTACTTTGGGCTGGATATGTATTTCTGAGAAAATACACCACCCAAATTCACTTTAGTGGCGACTCCTGTGGCAGAAAATATGGTTTCCAGCCTTAAGTTGGCCTTAATTGAGAAAATACCAGCATATCCTGATGCAGCCACCAGAGGCTATATTCACGGCTTCCTGGGGCCCATATCACACAAATGACACCACTGGTATAGCTGATGTAATCCTAAAACCTATGCAATCAGGTTTAGTAGGTGCCAGGTGATTTCCTGGCCAAATTTGATGGTTACAGAGCAACATCTGGTACTGGTTTGGGGTGATTTACATGTATTTCTGACCAATATAACAGCAATATTAGGCACAAATAATTTCTGTTCAGACATGTAATGCTTCAAATGTGCCTAAAATATCCCCATTTATTGTTTAAACATGCATGAAATCAAATAAGGCCTTCAGATTATCAACATTGTGATATATCTGACATCTCCCCCAATGAGGGGGGTGGCAGACCAGCCCCAACCCCCGGAACTGAAATTCCTAATATGGCCCTCGAGTAGGAGAGACCAACAGAAATTCATTCTAGGATATAAACTGAGTTTCCTGTGAAAATTTCAGCCAGATTGACCAACTTTAAGAGGTGGTTTGCACTGATCTGGCATTCTATGACACTCTCGCTACCTACACTCCCAGAATCTGTACTTTGGGCTGGATATGTATTTCTGAGAAAATACACCACCCAAATTCACTTTAGTGGCGACTCCTGTGGCAGAAAATATGGTTTCCAGCCTTAAGTTGGCCTTAATTGAGAAAATACCAGCATATCCTGATGCAGCCACCAGAGGCTATATTCACGGCTTCCTGGGGCCCATATCACACAAATGACACCACTGGTATAGCTGATGTAATCCTAAAACCTATGCAATCAGGTTTAGTAGGTGCCAGGTGATTTCCTGGCCAAATTTGATGGTTACAGAGCAACATCTGGTACTGGTTTGGGGTGATTTACATGTATTTCTGACCAATATAACAGCAATATTAGGCACAAATAATTTCTGTTCAGACATGTAATGCTTCAAATGTGCCTAAAATATCCCCATTTATTGTTTAAACATGCATGAAATCAAATAAGGCCTTCAGATTATCAACATTGTGATATATCTGACATCTCCCCCAATGAGGGGGGTGGCAGACCAGCCCCAACCCCCGGAACTGAAATTCCTAATATGGCCCTCGAGTAGGAGAGACCAACAGAAATTCATTCTAGGATATAAACTGAGTTTCCTGTGAAAATTTCAGCCAGATTGACCAACTTTAAGAGGTGGTTTGCACTGATCTGGCATTCTATGACACTCTCGCTACCTACACTCCCAGAATCTGTACTTTGGGCTGGATATGTATTTCTGAGAAAATACACCACCCAAATTCACTTTAGTGGCGACTCCTGTGGCAGAAAATATGGTTTCCAGCCTTAAGTTGGCCTTAATTGAGAAAATACCAGCATATCCTGATGCAGCCACCAGAGGCTATATTCACGGCTTCCTGGGGCCCATATCACACAAATGACACCACTGGTATAGCTGATGTAATCCTAAAACCTATGCAATCAGGTTTAGTAGGTGCCAGGTGATTTCCTGGCCAAATTTGATGGTTACAGAGCAACATCTGGTACTGGTTTGGGGTGATTTACATGTATTTCTGACCAATATAACAGCAATATTAGGCACAAATAATTTCTGTTCAGACATGTAATGCTTCAAATGTGCCTAAAATATCCCCATTTATTGTTTAAACATGCATGAAATCAAATAAGGCCTTCAGATTATCAACATTGTGATATATCTGACATCTCCCCCAATGAGGGGGGTGGCAGACCAGCCCCAACCCCCGGAACTGAAATTCCTAATATGGCCCTCGAGTAGGAGAGACCAACAGAAATTCATTCTAGGATATAAACTGAGTTTCCTGTGAAAATTTCAGCCAGATTGACCAACTTTAAGAGGTGGTTTGCACTGATCTGGCATTCTATGACACTCTCGCTACCTACACTCCCAGAATCTGTACTTTGGGCTGGATATGTATTTCTGAGAAAATACACCACCCAAATTCACTTTAGTGGCGACTCCTGTGGCAGAAAATATGGTTTCCAGCCTTAAGTTGGCCTTAATTGAGAAAATACCAGCATATCCTGATGCAGCCACCAGAGGCTATATTCACGGCTTCCTGGGGCCCATATCACACAAATGACACCACTGGTATAGCTGATGTAATCCTAAAACCTATGCAATCAGGTTTAGTAGGTGCCAGGTGATTTCCTGGCCAAATTTGATGGTTACAGAGCAACATCTGGTACTGGTTTGGGGTGATTTACATGTATTTCTGACCAATATAACAGCAATATTAGGCACAAATAATTTCTGTTCAGACATGTAATGCTTCAAATGTGCCTAAAATATCCCCATTTATTGTTTAAACATGCATGAAATCAAATAAGGCCTTCAGATTATCAACATTGTGATATATCTGACATCTCCCCCAATGAGGGGGGTGGCAGACCAGCCCCAACCCCCGGAACTGAAATTCCTAATATGGCCCTCGAGTAGGAGAGACCAACAGAAATTCATTCTAGGATATAAACTGAGTTTCCTGTGAAAATTTCAGCCAGATTGACCAACTTTAAGAGGTGGTTTGCACTGATCTGGCATTCTATGACACTCTCGCTACCTACACTCCCAGAATCTGTACTTTGGGCTGGATATGTATTTCTGAGAAAATACACCACCCAAATTCACTTTAGTGGCGACTCCTGTGGCAGAAAATATGGTTTCCAGCCTTAAGTTGGCCTTAATTAAGAAAATACCAGCATATCCTGATGCAGCCACCAGAGGCTATATTCACGGCTTCCTGGGGCCCATATCACACAAATGACACCACTGGTATAGCTGATGTAATCCTAAAACCTATGCAATCAGGTTTAGTAGGTGCCAGGTGATTTCCTGGCCAAATTTGATGGTTACAGAGCAACATCTGGTACTGGTTTGGGGTGATTTACATGTATTTCTGACCAATATAACAGCAATATTAGGCACAAATAATTTCTGTTCAGACATGTAATGCTTCAAATGTGCCTAAAATATCCCCATTTATTGTTTAAACATGCATGAAATCAAATAAGGCCTTCAGATTATCAACATTGTGATATATCTGACATCTCCCCCAATGAGGGGGGTGGCAGACCAGCCCCAACCCCCGGAACTGAAATTCCTAATATGGCCCTCGAGTAGGAGAGACCAACAGAAATTCATTCTAGGATATAAACTGAGTTTCCTGTGAAAATTTCAGCCAGATTGACCAACTTTAAGAGGTGGTTTGCACTGATCTGGCATTCTATGACACTCTCGCTACCTACACTCCCAGAATCTGTACTTTGGGCTGGATATGTATTTCTGAGAAAATACACCACCCAAATTCACTTTAGTGGCGACTCCTGTGGCAGAAAATATGGTTTCCAGCCTTAAGTTGGCCTTAATTGAGAAAATACCAGCATATCCTGATGCAGCCACCAGAGGCTATATTCACGGCTTCCTGGGGCCCATATCACACAAATGACACCACTGGTATAGCTGATGTAATCCTAAAACCTATGCAATCAGGTTTAGTAGGTGCCAGGTGATTTCCTGGCCAAATTTGATGGTTACAGAGCAACATCTGGTACTGGTTTGGGGTGATTTACATGTATTTCTGACCAATATAACAGCAATATTAGGCACAAATAATTTCTGTTCAGACATGTAATGCTTCAAATGTGCCTAAAATATCCCCATTTATTGTTTAAACATGCATGAAATCAAATAAGGCCTTCAGATTATCAACATTGTGATATATCTGACATCTCCCCCAATGAGGGGGGTGGCAGACCAGCCCCAACCCCCGGAACTGAAATTCCTAATATGGCCCTCGAGTAGGAGAGACCAACAGAAATTCATTCTAGGATATAAACTGAGTTTCCTGTGAAAATTTCAGCCAGATTGACCAACTTTAAGAGGTGGTTTGCACTGATCTGGCATTCTATGACACTCTCGCTACCTACACTCCCAGAATCTGTACTTTGGGCTGGATATGTATTTCTGAGAAAATACACCACCCAAATTCACTTTAGTGGCGACTCCTGTGGCAGAAAATATGGTTTCCAGCCTTAAGTTGGCCTTAATTGAGAAAATACCAGCATATCCTGATGCAGCCACCAGAGGCTATATTCACGGCTTCCTGGGGCCCATATCACACAAATGACACCACTGGTATAGCTGATGTAATCCTAAAACCTATGCAATCAGGTTTAGTAGGTGCCAGGTGATTTCCTGGCCAAATTTGATGGTTACAGAGCAACATCTGGTACTGGTTTGGGGTGATTTACATGTATTTCTGACCAATATAACAGCAATATTAGGCACAAATAATTTCTGTTCAGACATGTAATGCTTCAAATGTGCCTAAAATATCCCCATTTATTGTTTAAACATGCATGAAATCAAATAAGGCCTTCAGATTATCAACATTGTGATATATCTGACATCTCCCCCAATGAGGGGGGTGGCAGACCAGCCCCAACCCCCGGAACTGAAATTCCTAATATGGCCCTCGAGTAGGAGAGACCAACAGAAATTCATTCTAGGATATAAACTGAGTTTCCTGTGAAAATTTCAGCCAGATTGACCAACTTTAAGAGGTGGTTTGCACTGATCTGGCATTCTATGACACTCTCGCTACCTACACTCCCAGAATCTGTACTTTGGGCTGGATATGTATTTCTGAGAAAATACACCACCCAAATTCACTTTAGTGGCGACTCCTGTGGCAGAAAATATGGTTTCCAGCCTTAAGTTGGCCTTAATTGAGAAAATACCAGCATATCCTGATGCAGCCACCAGAGGCTATATTCACGGCTTCCTGGGGCCCATATCACACAAATGACACCACTGGTATAGCTGATGTAATCCTAAAACCTATGCAATCAGGTTTAGTAGGTGCCAGGTGATTTCCTGGCCAAATTTGATGGTTACAGAGCAACATCTGGTACTGGTTTGGGGTGATTTACATGTATTTCTGACCAATATAACAGCAATATTAGGCACAAATAATTTCTGTTCAGACATGTAATGCTTCAAATGTGCCTAAAATATCCCCATTTATTGTTTAAACATGCATGAAATCAAATAAGGCCTTCAGATTATCAACATTGTGATATATCTGACATCTCCCCCAATGAGGGGGGTGGCAGACCAGCCCCAACCCCCGGAACTGAAATTCCTAATATGGCCCTCGAGTAGGAGAGACCAACAGAAATTCATTCTAGGATATAAACTGAGTTTCCTGTGAAAATTTCAGCCAGATTGACCAACTTTAAGAGGTGGTTTGCACTGATCTGGCATTCTATGACACTCTCGCTACCTACACTCCCAGAATCTGTACTTTGGGCTGGATATGTATTTCTGAGAAAATACACCACCCAAATTCACTTTAGTGGCGACTCCTGTGGCAGAAAATATGGTTTCCAGCCTTAAGTTGGCCTTAATTGAGAAAATACCAGCATATCCTGATGCAGCCACCAGAGGCTATATTCACGGCTTCCTGGGGCCCATATCACACAAATGACACCACTGGTATAGCTGATGTAATCCTAAAACCTATGCAATCAGGTTTAGTAGGTGCCAGGTGATTTCCTGGCCAAATTTGATGGTTACAGAGCAACATCTGGTACTGGTTTGGGGTGATTTACATGTATTTCTGACCAATATAACAGCAATATTAGGCACAAATAATTTCTGTTCAGACATGTAATGCTTCAAATGTGCCTAAAATATCCCCATTTATTGTTTAAACATGCATGAAATCAAATAAGGCCTTCAGATTATCAACATTGTGATATATCTGACATCTCCCCCAATGAGGGGGGTGGCAGACCAGCCCCAACCCCCGGAACTGAAATTCCTAATATGGCCCTCGAGTAGGAGAGACCAACAGAAATTCATTCTAGGATATAAACTGAGTTTCCTGTGAAAATTTCAGCCAGATTGACCAACTTTAAGAGGTGGTTTGCACTGATCTGGCATTCTATGACACTCTCGCTACCTACACTCCCAGAATCTGTACTTTGGGCTGGATATGTATTTCTGAGAAAATACACCACCCAAATTCACTTTAGTGGCGACTCCTGTGGCAGAAAATATGGTTTCCAGCCTTAAGTTGGCCTTAATTGAGAAAATACCAGCATATCCTGATGCAGCCACCAGAGGCTATATTCACGGCTTCCTGGGGCCCATATCACACAAATGACACCACTGGTATAGCTGATGTAATCCTAAAACCTATGCAATCAGGTTTAGTAGGTGCCAGGTGATTTCCTGGCCAAATTTGATGGTTACAGAGCAACATCTGGTACTGGTTTGGGGTGATTTACATGTATTTCTGACCAATATAACAGCAATATTAGGCACAAATAATTTCTGTTCAGACATGTAATGCTTCAAATGTGCCTAAAATATCCCCATTTATTGTTTAAACATGCATGAAATCAAATAAGGCCTTCAGATTATCAACATTGTGATATATCTGACATCTCCCCCAATGAGGGGGGTGGCAGACCAGCCCCAACCCCCGGAACTGAAATTCCTAATATGGCCCTCGAGTAGGAGAGACCAACAGAAATTCATTCTAGGATATAAACTGAGTTTCCTGTGAAAATTTCAGCCAGATTGACCAACTTTAAGAGGTGGTTTGCACTGATCTGGCATTCTATGACACTCTCGCTACCTACACTCCCAGAATCTGTACTTTGGGCTGGATATGTATTTCTGAGAAAATACACCACCCAAATTCACTTTAGTGGCGACTCCTGTGGCAGAAAATATGGTTTCCAGCCTTAAGTTGGCCTTAATTGAGAAAATACCAGCATATCCTGATGCAGCCACCAGAGGCTATATTCACGGCTTCCTGGGGCCCATATCACACAAATGACACCACTGGTATAGCTGATGTAATCCTAAAACCTATGCAATCAGGTTTAGTAGGTGCCAGGTGATTTCCTGGCCAAATTTGATGGTTACAGAGCAACATCTGGTACTGGTTTGGGGTGATTTACATGTATTTCTGACCAATATAACAGCAATATTAGGCACAAATAATTTCTGTTCAGACATGTAATGCTTCAAATGTGCCTAAAATATCCCCATTTATTGTTTAAACATGCATGAAATCAAATAAGGCCTTCAGATTATCAACATTGTGATATATCTGACATCTCCCCCAATGAGGGGGGTGGCAGACCAGCCCCAACCCCCGGAACTGAAATTCCTAATATGGCCCTCGAGTAGGAGAGACCAACAGAAATTCATTCTAGGATATAAACTGAGTTTCCTGTGAAAATTTCAGCCAGATTGACCAACTTTAAGAGGTGGTTTGCACTGATCTGGCATTCTATGACACTCTCGCTACCTACACTCCCAGAATCTGTACTTTGGGCTGGATATGTATTTCTGAGAAAATACACCACCCAAATTCACTTTAGTGGCGACTCCTGTGGCAGAAAATATGGTTTCCAGCCTTAAGTTGGCCTTAATTAAGAAAATACCAGCATATCCTGATGCAGCCACCAGAGGCTATATTCACGGCTTCCTGGGGCCCATATCACACAAATGACACCACTGGTATAGCTGATGTAATCATAAAACCTATGCAATCAGGTTTAGTAGGTGCCAGGTGATTTCCTGGCCAAATTTGATGGTTACAGAGCAACATCTGGTACTGGTTTGGGGTGATTTACATGTATTTCTGACCAATATAACAGCAATATTAGGCACAAATAATTTCTGTTCAGACATGTAATGCTTCAAATGTGCCTAAAATATCCCCATTTATTGTTTAAACATGCATGAAATCAAATAAGGCCTTCAGATTATCAACATTGTGATATATCTGACATCTCCCCCAATGAGGGGGGTGGCAGACCAGCCCCAACCCCCGGAACTGAAATTCCTAATATGGCCCTCGAGTAGGAGAGACCAACAGAAATTCATTCTAGGATATAAACTGAGTTTCCTGTGAAAATTTCAGCCAGATTGACCAACTTTAAGAGGTGGTTTGCACTGATCTGGCATTCTATGACACTCTCGCTACCTACACTCCCAGAATCTGTACTTTGGGCTGGATATGTATTTCTGAGAAAATACACCACCCAAATTCACTTTAGTGGCGACTCCTGTGGCAGAAAATATGGTTTCCAGCCTTAAGTTGGCCTTAATTGAGAAAATACCAGCATATCCTGATGCAGCCACCAGAGGCTATATTCACGGCTTCCTGGGGCCCATATCACACAAATGACACCACTGGTATAGCTGATGTAATCCTAAAACCTATGCAATCAGGTTTAGTAGGTGCCAGGTGATTTCCTGGCCAAATTTGATGGTTACAGAGCAACATCTGGTACTGGTTTGGGGTGATTTACATGTATTTCTGACCAATATAACAGCAATATTAGGCACAAATAATTTCTGTTCAGACATGTAATGCTTCAAATGTGCCTAAAATATCCCCATTTATTGTTTAAACATGCATGAAATCAAATAAGGCCTTCAGATTATCAACATTGTGATATATCTGACATCTCCCCCAATGAGGGGGGTGGCAGACCAGCCCCAACCCCCGGAACTGAAATTCCTAATATGGCCCTCGAGTAGGAGAGACCAACAGAAATTCATTCTAGGATATAAACTGAGTTTCCTGTGAAAATTTCAGCCAGATTGACCAACTTTAAGAGGTGGTTTGCACTGATCTGGCATTCTATGACACTCTCGCTACCTACACTCCCAGAATCTGTACTTTGGGCTGGATATGTATTTCTGAGAAAATACACCACCCAAATTCACTTTAGTGGCGACTCCTGTGGCAGAAAATATGGTTTCCAGCCTTAAGTTGGCCTTAATTGAGAAAATACCAGCATATCCTGATGCAGCCACCAGAGGCTATATTCACGGCTTCCTGGGGCCCATATCACACAAATGACACCACTGGTATAGCTGATGTAATCCTAAAACCTATGCAATCAGGTTTAGTAGGTGCCAGGTGATTTCCTGGCCAAATTTGATGGTTACAGAGCAACATCTGGTACTGGTTTGGGGTGATTTACATGTATTTCTGACCAATATAACAGCAATATTAGGCACAAATAATTTCTGTTCAGACATGTAATGCTTCAAATGTGCCTAAAATATCCCCATTTATTGTTTAAACATGCATGAAATCAAATAAGGCCTTCAGATTATCAACATTGTGATATATCTGACATCTCCCCCAATGAGGGGGGTGGCAGACCAGCCCCAACCCCCGGAACTGAAATTCCTAATATGGCCCTCGAGTAGGAGAGACCAACAGAAATTCATTCTAGGATATAAACTGAGTTTCCTGTGAAAATTTCAGCCAGATTGACCAACTTTAAGAGGTGGTTTGCACTGATCTGGCATTCTATGACACTCTCGCTACCTACACTCCCAGAATCTGTACTTTGGGCTGGATATGTATTTCTGAGAAAATACACCACCCAAATTCACTTTAGTGGCGACTCCTGTGGCAGAAAATATGGTTTCCAGCCTTAAGTTGGCCTTAATTAAGAAAATACCAGCATATCCTGATGCAGCCACCAGAGGCTATATTCACGGCTTCCTGGGGCCCATATCACACAAATGACACCACTGGTATAGCTGATGTAATCCTAAAACCTATGCAATCAGGTTTAGTAGGTGCCAGGTGATTTCCTGGCCAAATTTGATGGTTACAGAGCAACATCTGGTACTGGTTTGGGGTGATTTACATGTATTTCTGACCAATATAACAGCAATATTAGGCACAAATAATTTCTGTTCAGACATGTAATGCTTCAAATGTGCCTAAAATATCCCCATTTATTGTTTAAACATGCATGAAATCAAATAAGGCCTTCAGATTATCAACATTGTGATATATCTGACATCTCCCCCAATGAGGGGGGTGGCAGACCAGCCCCAACCCCCGGAACTGAAATTCCTAATATGGCCCTCGAGTAGGAGAGACCAACAGAAATTCATTCTAGGATATAAACTGAGTTTCCTGTGAAAATTTCAGCCAGATTGACCAACTTTAAGAGGTGGTTTGCACTGATCTGGCATTCTATGACACTCTCGCTACCTACACTCCCAGAATCTGTACTTTGGGCTGGATATGTATTTCTGAGAAAATACACCACCCAAATTCACTTTAGTGGCGACTCCTGTGGCAGAAAATATGGTTTCCAGCCTTAAGTTGGCCTTAATTGAGAAAATACCAGCATATCCTGATGCAGCCACCAGAGGCTATATTCACGGCTTCCTGGGGCCCATATCACACAAATGACACCACTGGTATAGCTGATGTAATCCTAAAACCTATGCAATCAGGTTTAGTAGGTGCCAGGTGATTTCCTGGCCAAATTTGATGGTTACAGAGCAACATCTGGTACTGGTTTGGGGTGATTTACATGTATTTCTGACCAATATAACAGCAATATTAGGCACAAATAATTTCTGTTCAGACATGTAATGCTTCAAATGTGCCTAAAATATCCCCATTTATTGTTTAAACATGCATGAAATCAAATAAGGCCTTCAGATTATCAACATTGTGATATATCTGACATCTCCCCCAATGAGGGGGGTGGCAGACCAGCCCCAACCCCCGGAACTGAAATTCCTAATATGGCCCTCGAGTAGCAGAGACCAACAGAAATTCATTCTAGGATATAAACTGAGTTTCCTGTGAAAATTTCAGCCAGATTGACCAACTTTAAGAGGTGGTTTGCACTGATCTGGCATTCTATGACACTCTCGCTACCTACACTCCCAGAATCTGTACTTTGGGCTGGATATGTATTTCTGAGAAAATACACCACCCAAATTCACTTTAGTGGCGACTCCTGTGGCAGAAAATATGGTTTCCAGCCTTAAGTTGGCCTTAATTGAGAAAATACCAGCATATCCTGATGCAGCCACCAGAGGCTATATTCACGGCTTCCTGGGGCCCATATCACACAAATGACACCACTGGTATAGCTGATGTAATCCTAAAACCTATGCAATCAGGTTTAGTAGGTGCCAGGTGATTTCCTGGCCAAATTTGATGGTTACAGAGCAACATCTGGTACTGGTTTGGGGTGATTTACATGTATTTCTGACCAATATAACAGCAATATTAGGCACAAATAATTTCTGTTCAGACATGTAATGCTTCAAATGTGCCTAAAATATCCTCATTTATTGTTCAAACATGCATGAAATCAAATAAGGCCTTCAGATTATCAACATTGTGATATATCTGACATCTCCCCCAATGAGGGGGGTGGCAGACCAGCCCCAACCCCCGGAACTGAAATTCCTAATATGGCCCTCGAGTAGGAGAGACCAACAGAAATTCATTCTAGGATATAAACTGAGTTTCCTGTGAAAATTTCAGCCAGATTGACCAACTTTAAGAGGTGGTTTGCACTGATCTGGCATTCTATGACACTCTCGCTACCTACACTCCCAGAATCTGTACTTTGGGCTGGATATGTATTTCTGAGAAAATACACCACCCAAATTCACTTTAGTGGCGACTCCTGTGGCAGAAAATATGGTTTCCAGCCTTAAGTTGGCCTTAATTGAGAAAATACCAGCATATCCTGATGCAGCCACCAGAGGCTATATTCACGGCTTCCTGGGGCCCATATCACACAAATGACACCACTGGTATAGCTGATGTAATCCTAAAACCTATGCAATCAGGTTTAGTAGGTGCCAGGTGATTTCCTGGCCAAATTTGATGGTTACAGAGCAACATCTGGTACTGGTTTGGGGTGATTTACATGTATTTCTGACCAATATAACAGCAATATTAGGCACAAATAATTTATGTTCAGACATGTAATGCTTCAAATGTGCCTAAAATATCCCCATTTATTGTTTAAACATGCATGAAATCAAATAAGGCCTTCAGATTATCAACATTGTGATATATCTGACATCTCCCCCAATGAGGGGGGTGGCAGACCAGCCCCAACCCCCGGAACTGAAATTCCTAATATGGCCCTCGAGTAGGAGAGACCAACAGAAATTCATTCTAGGATATAAACTGAGTTTCCTGTGAAAATTTCAGCCAGATTGACCAACTTTAAGAGGTGGTTTGCACTGATCTGGCATTCTATGACACTCTCGCTACCTACACTCCCAGAATCTGTACTTTGGGCTGGATATGTATTTCTGAGAAAATACACCACCCAAATTCACTTTAGTGGCGACTCCTGTGGCAGAAAATATGGTTTCCAGCCTTAAGTTGGCCTTAATTGAGAAAATACCAGCATATCCTGATGCAGCCACCAGAGGCTATATTCACGGCTTCCTGGGGCCCATATCACACAAATGACACCACTGGTATAGCTGATGTAATCCTAAAACCTATGCAATCAGGTTTAGTAGGTGCCAGGTGATTTCCTGGCCAAATTTGATGGTTACAGAGCAACATCTGGTACTGGTTTGGGGTGATTTACATGTATTTCTGACCAATATAACAGCAATATTAGGCACAAATAATTTCTGTTCAGACATGTAATGCTTCAAATGTGCCTAAAATATCCCCATTTATTGTTTAAACATGCATGAAATCAAATAAGGCCTTCAGATTATCAACATTGTGATATATCTGACATCTCCCCCAATGAGGGGGGTGGCAGACCAGCCCCAACCCCCGGAACTGAAATTCCTAATATGGCCCTCGAGTAGGAGAGACCAACAGAAATTCATTCTAGGATATAAACTGAGTTTCCTGTGAAAATTTCAGCCAGATTGACCAACTTTAAGAGGTGGTTTGCACTGATCTGGCATTCTATGACACTCTCGCTACCTACACTCCCAGAATCTGTACTTTGGGCTGGATATGTATTTCTGAGAAAATACACCACCCAAATTCACTTTAGTGGCGACTCCTGTGGCAGAAAATATGGTTTCCAGCCTTAAGTTGGCCTTAATTAAGAAAATACCAGCATATCCTGATGCAGCCACCAGAGGCTATATTCACGGCTTCCTGGGGCCCATATCACACAAATGACACCACTGGTATAGCTGATGTAATCCTAAAACCTATGCAATCAGGTTTAGTAGGTGCCAGGTGATTTCCTGGCCAAATTTGATGGTTACAGAGCAACATCTGGTACTGGTTTGGGGTGATTTACATGTATTTCTGACCAATATAACAGCAATATTAGGCACAAATAATTTCTGTTCAGACATGTAATGCTTCAAATGTGCCTAAAATATCCCCATTTATTGTTTAAACATGCATGAAATCAAATAAGGCCTTCAGATTATCAACATTGTGATATATCTGACATCTCCCCCAATGAGGGGGGTGGCAGACCAGCCCCAACCCCCGGAACTGAAATTCCTAATATGGCCCTCGAGTAGGAGAGACCAACAGAAATTCATTCTAGGATATAAACTGAGTTTCCTGTGAAAATTTCAGCCAGATTGACCAACTTTAAGAGGTGGTTTGCACTGATCTGGCATTCTATGACACTCTCGCTACCTACACTCCCAGAATCTGTACTTTGGGCTGGATATGTATTTCTGAGAAAATACACCACCCAAATTCACTTTAGTGGCGACTCCTGTGGCAGAAAATATGGTTTCCAGCCTTAAGTTGGCCTTAATTGAGAAAATACCAGCATATCCTGATGCAGCCACCAGAGGCTATATTCACGGCTTCCTGGGGCCCATATCACACAAATGACACCACTGGTATAGCTGATGTAATCCTAAAACCTATGCAATCAGGTTTAGTAGGTGCCAGGTGATTTCCTGGCCAAATTTGATGGTTACAGAGCAACATCTGGTACTGGTTTGGGGTGATTTACATGTATTTCTGACCAATATAACAGCAATATTAGGCACAAATAATTTCTGTTCAGACATGTAATGCTTCAAATGTGCCTAAAATATCCCCATTTATTGTTTAAACATGCATGAAATCAAATAAGGCCTTCAGATTATCAACATTGTGATATATCTGACATCTCCCCCAATGAGGGGGGTGGCAGACCAGCCCCAACCCCCGGAACTGAAATTCCTAATATGGCCCTCGAGTAGGAGAGACCAACAGAAATTCATTCTAGGATATAAACTGAGTTTCCTGTGAAAATTTCAGCCAGATTGACCAACTTTAAGAGGTGGTTTGCACTGATCTGGCATTCTATGACACTCTCGCTACCTACACTCCCAGAATCTGTACTTTGGGCTGGATATGTATTTCTGAGAAAATACACCACCCAAATTCACTTTAGTGGCGACTCCTGTGGCAGAAAATATGGTTTCCAGCCTTAAGTTGGCCTTAATTGAGAAAATACCAGCATATCCTGATGCAGCCACCAGAGGCTATATTCACGGCTTCCTGGGGCCCATATCACACAAATAACACCACTGGTATAGCTGATGTAATCCTAAAACCTATGCAATCAGGTTTAGTAGGTGCCAGGTGATTTCCTGGCCAAATTTGATGGTTACAGAGCAACATCTGGTACTGGTTTGGGGTGATTTACATGTATTTCTGACCAATATAACAGCAATATTAGGCACAAATAATTTCTGTTCAGACATGTAATGCTTCAAATGTGCCTAAAATATCCCCATTTATTGTTTAAACATGCATGAAATCAAATAAGGCCTTCAGATTATCAACATTGTGATATATCTGACATCTCCCCCAATGAGGGGGGTGGCAGACCAGCCCCAACCCCCGGAACTGAAATTCCTAATATGGCCCTCGAGTAGGAGAGACCAACAGAAATTCATTCTAGGATATAAACTGAGTTTCCTGTGAAAATTTCAGCCAGATTGACCAACTTTAAGAGGTGGTTTGCACTGATCTGGCATTCTATGACACTCTCGCTACCTACACTCCCAGAATCTGTACTTTGGGCTGGATATGTATTTCTGAGAAAATACACCACCCAAATTCACTTTAGTGGCGACTCCTGTGGCAGAAAATATGGTTTCCAGCCTTAAGTTGGCCTTAATTAAGAAAATACCAGCATATCCTGATGCAGCCACCAGAGGCTATATTCACGGCTTCCTGGGGCCCATATCACACAAATGACACCACTGGTATAGCTGATGTAATCCTAAAACCTATGCAATCAGGTTTAGTAGGTGCCAGGTGATTTCCTGGCCAAATTTGATGGTTACAGAGCAACATCTGGTACTGGTTTGGGGTGATTTACATGTATTTCTGACCAATATAACAGCAATATTAGGCACAAATAATTTCTGTTCAGACATGTAATGCTTCAAATGTGCCTAAAATATCCCCATTTATTGTTTAAACATGCATGAAATCAAATAAGGCCTTCAGATTATCAACATTGTGATATATCTGACATCTCCCCCAATGAGGGGGGTGGCAGACCAGCCCCAACCCCCGGAACTGAAATTCCTAATATGGCCCTCGAGTAGGAGAGACCAACAGAAATTCATTCTAGGATATAAACTGAGTTTCCTGTGAAAATTTCAG
Source organism: Sabellastarte sp. h YS-2021 (assembly GCA_964017235.1). NCBI lineage: Eukaryota > Metazoa > Annelida > Polychaeta > Sabellida > Sabellidae > Sabellastarte > Sabellastarte sp. h YS-2021. The sequence continues at coordinate 43,450 of CAXHLB010000398.1, forward strand.
CCAGATTGACCAACTTTAAGAGGTGGTTTGCACTGATCTGGCATTCTATGACACTCTCGCTACCTACACTCCCAGAATCTGTACTTTGGGCTGGATATGTATTTCTGAGAAAATACACCACCCAAATTCACTTTAGTGGCGACTCCTGTGGCAGAAAATATGGTTTCCAGCCTTAAGTTGGCCTTAATTAAGAAAATACCAGCATATCCTGATGCAGCCACCAGAGGCTATATTCACGGCTTCCTGGGGCCCATATCACACAAATGACACCACTGGTATAGCTGATGTAATCCTAAAACCTATGCAATCAGGTTTAGTAGGTGCCAGGTGATTTCCTGGCCAAATTTGATGGTTACAGAGCAACATCTGGTACTGGTTTGGGGTGATTTACATGTATTTCTGACCAATATAACAGCAATATTAGGCACAAATAATTTCTGTTCAGACATGTAATGCTTCAAATGTGCCTAAAATATCCCCATTTATTGTTTAAACATGCATGAAATCAAATAAGGCCTTCAGATTATCAACATTGTGATATATCTGACATCTCCCCCAATGAGGGGGGTGGCAGACCAGCCCCAACCCCCGGAACTGAAATTCCTAATATGGCCCTCGAGTAGGAGAGACCAACAGAAATTCATTCTAGGATATAAACTGAGTTTCCTGTGAAAATTTCAGCCAGATTGACCAACTTTAAGAGGTGGTTTGCACTGATCTGGCATTCTATGACACTCTCGCTACCTACACTCCCAGAATCTGTACTTTGGGCTGGATATGTATTTCTGAGAAAATACACCACCCAAATTCACTTTAGTGGCGACTCCTGTGGCAGAAAATATGGTTTCCAGCCTTAAGTTGGCCTTAATTAAGAAAATACCAGCATATCCTGATGCAGCCACCAGAGGCTATATTCACGGCTTCCTGGGGCCCATATCACACAAATGACACCACTGGTATAGCTGATGTAATCCTAAAACCTATGCAATCAGGTTTAGTAGGTGCCAGGTGATTTCCTGGCCAAATTTGATGGTTACAGAGCAACATCTGGTACTGGTTTGGGGTGATTTACATGTATTTCTGACCAATATAACAGCAATATTAGGCACAAATAATTTCTGTTCAGACATGTAATGCTTCAAATGTGCCTAAAATATCCCCATTTATTGTTTAAACATGCATGAAATCAAATAAGGCCTTCAGATTATCAACATTGTGATATATCTGACATCTCCCCCAATGAGGGGGGTGGCAGACCAGCCCCAACCCCCGGAACTGAAATTCCTAATATGGCCCTCGAGTAGGAGAGACCAACAGAAATTCATTCTAGGATATAAACTGAGTTTCCTGTGAAAATTTCAGCCAGATTGACCAACTTTAAGAGGTGGTTTGCACTGATCTGGCATTCTATGACACTCTCGCTACCTACACTCCCAGAATCTGTACTTTGGGCTGGATATGTATTTCTGAGAAAATACACCACCCAAATTCACTTTAGTGGCGACTCCTGTGGCAGAAAATATGGTTTCCAGCCTTAAGTTGGCCTTAATTGAGAAAATACCAGCATATCCTGATGCAGCCACCAGAGGCTATATTCACGGCTTCCTGGGGCCCATATCACACAAATGACACCACTGGTATAGCTGATGTAATCCTAAAACCTATGCAATCAGGTTTAGTAGGTGCCAGGTGATTTCCTGGCCAAATTTGATGGTTACAGAGCAACATCTGGTACTGGTTTGGGGTGATTTACATGTATTTCTGACCAATATAACAGCAATATTAGGCACAAATAATTTCTGTTCAGACATGTAATGCTTCAAATGTGCCTAAAATATCCCCATTTATTGTTTAAACATGCATGAAATCAAATAAGGCCTTCAGATTATCAACATTGTGATATATCTGACATCTCCCCCAATGAGGGGGGTGGCAGACCAGCCCCAACCCCCGGAACTGAAATTCCTAATATGGCCCTCGAGTAGGAGAGACCAACAGAAATTCATTCTAGGATATAAACTGAGTTTCCTGTGAAAATTTCAGCCAGATTGACCAACTTTAAGAGGTGGTTTGCACTGATCTGGCATTCTATGACACTCTCGCTACCTACACTCCCAGAATCTGTACTTTGGGCTGGATATGTATTTCTGAGAAAATACACCACCCAAATTCACTTTAGTGGCGACTCCTGTGGCAGAAAATATGGTTTCCAGCCTTAAGTTGGCCTTAATTGAGAAAATACCAGCATATCCTGATGCAGCCACCAGAGGCTATATTCACGGCTTCCTGGGGCCCATATCACACAAATGACACCACTGGTATAGCTGATGTAATCCTAAAACCTATGCAATCAGGTTTAGTAGGTGCCAGGTGATTTCCTGGCCAAATTTGATGGTTACAGAGCAACATCTGGTACTGGTTTGGGGTGATTTACATGTATTTCTGACCAATATAACAGCAATATTAGGCACAAATAATTTCTGTTCAGACATGTAATGCTTCAAATGTGCCTAAAATATCCCCATTTATTGTTTAAACATGCATGAAATCAAATAAGGCCTTCAGATTATCAACATTGTGATATATCTGACATCTCCCCCAATGAGGGGGGTGGCAGACCAGCCCCAACCCCCGGAACTGAAATTCCTAATATGGCCCTCGAGTAGGAGAGACCAACAGAAATTCATTCTAGGATATAAACTGAGTTTCCTGTGAAAATTTCAGCCAGATTGACCAACTTTAAGAGGTGGTTTGCACTGATCTGGCATTCTATGACACTCTCGCTACCTACACTCCCAGAATCTGTACTTTGGGCTGGATATGTATTTCTGAGAAAATACACCACCCAAATTCACTTTAGTGGCGACTCCTGTGGCAGAAAATATGGTTTCCAGCCTTAAGTTGGCCTTAATTAAGAAAATACCAGCATATCCTGATGCAGCCACCAGAGGCTATATTCACGGCTTCCTGGGGCCCATATCACACAAATGACACCACTGGTATAGCTGATGTAATCCTAAAACCTATGCAATCAGGTTTAGTAGGTGCCAGGTGATTTCCTGGCCAAATTTGATGGTTACAGAGCAACATCCGGTACTGGTTTGGGGTGATTTACATGTATTTCTGACCAATATAACAGCAATATTAGGCACAAATAATTTCTGTTCAGACATGTAATGCTTCAAATGTGCCTAAAATATCCCCATTTATTGTTTAAACATGCATGAAATCAAATAAGGCCTTCAGATTATCAACATTGTGATATATCTGACATCTCCCCCAATGAGGGGGGTGGCAGACCAGCCCCAACCCCCGGAACTGAAATTCCTAATATGGCCCTCGAGTAGGAGAGACCAACAGAAATTCATTCTAGGATATAAACTGAGTTTCCTGTGAAAATTTCAGCCAGATTGACCAACTTTAAGAGGTGGTTTGCACTGATCTGGCATTCTATGACACTCTCGCTACCTACACTCCCAGAATCTGTACTTTGGGCTGGATATGTATTTCTGAGAAAATACACCACCCAAATTCACTTTAGTGGCGACTCCTGTGGCAGAAAATATGGTTTCCAGCCTTAAGTTGGCCTTAATTGAGAAAATACCAGCATATCCTGATGCAGCCACCAGAGGCTATATTCACGGCTTCCTGGGGCCCATATCACACAAATGACACCACTGGTATAGCTGATGTAATCCTAAAACCTATGCAATCAGGTTTAGTAGGTGCCAGGTGATTTCCTGGCCAAATTTGATGGTTACAGAGCAACATCTGGTACTGGTTTGGGGTGATTTACATGTATTTCTGACCAATATAACAGCAATATTAGGCACAAATAATTTCTGTTCAGACATGTAATGCTTCAAATGTGCCTAAAATATCCTCATTTATTGTTTAAACATGCATGAAATCAAATAAGGCCTTCAGATTATCAACATTGTGATATATCTGACATCTCCCCCAATGAGGGGGGTGGCAGACCAGCCCCAACCCCCGGAACTGAAATTCCTAATATGGCCCTCGAGTAGGAGAGACCAACAGAAATTCATTCTAGGATATAAACTGAGTTTCCTGTGAAAATTTCAGCCAGATTGACCAACTTTAAGAGGTGGTTTGCACTGATCTGGCATTCTATGACACTCTCGCTACCTACACTCCCAGAATCTGTACTTTGGGCTGGATATGTATTTCTGAGAAAATACACCACCCAAATTCACTTTAGTGGCGACTCCTGTGGCAGAAAATATGGTTTCCAGCCTTAAGTTGGCCTTAATTGAGAAAATACCAGCATATCCTGATGCAGCCACCAGAGGCTATATTCACGGCTTCCTGGGGCCCATATCACACAAATGACACCACTGGTATAGCTGATGTAATCCTAAAACCTATGCAATCAGGTTTAGTAGGTGCCAGGTGATTTCCTGGCCAAATTTGATGGTTACAGAGCAACATCTGGTACTGGTTTGGGGTGATTTACATGTATTTCTGACCAATATAACAGCAATATTAGGCACAAATAATTTCTGTTCAGACATGTAATGCTTCAAATGTGCCTAAAATATCCTCATTTATTGTTCAAACATGCATGAAATCAAATAAGGCCTTCAGATTATCAACATTGTGATATATCTGACATCTCCCCCAATGAGGGGGGTGGCAGACCAGCCCCAACCCCCGGAACTGAAATTCCTAATATGGCCCTCGAGTAGGAGAGACCAACAGAAATTCATTCTAGGATATAAACTGAGTTTCCTGTGAAAATTTCAGCCAGATTGACCAACTTTAAGAGGTGGTTTGCACTGATCTGGCATTCTATGACACTCTCGCTACCTACACTCCCAGAATCTGTACTTTGGGCTGGATATGTATTTCTGAGAAAATACACCACCCAAATTCACTTTAGTGGCGACTCCTGTGGCAGAAAATATGGTTTCCAGCCTTAAGTTGGCCTTAATTGAGAAAATACCAGCATATCCTGATGCAGCCACCAGAGGCTATATTCACGGCTTCCTGGGGCCCATATCACACAAATGACACCACTGGTATAGCTGATGTAATCCTAAAACCTATGCAATCAGGTTTAGTAGGTGCCAGGTGATTTCCTGGCCAAATTTGATGGTTACAGAGCAACATCTGGTACTGGTTTGGGGTGATTTACATGTATTTCTGACCAATATAACAGCAATATTAGGCACAAATAATTTCTGTTCAGACATGTAATGCTTCAAATGTGCCTAAAATATCCTCATTTATTGTTCAAACATGCATGAAATCAAATAAGGCCTTCAGATTATCAACATTGTGATATATCTGACATCTCCCCCAATGAGGGGGGTGGCAGACCAGCCCCAACCCCCGGAACTGAAATTCCTAATATGGCCCTCGAGTAGGAGAGACCAACAGAAATTCATTCTAGGATATAAACTGAGTTTCCTGTGAAAATTTCAGCCAGATTGACCAACTTTAAGAGGTGGTTTGCACTGATCTGGCATTCTATGACACTCTCGCTACCTACACTCCCAGAATCTGTACTTTGGGCTGGATATGTATTTCTGAGAAAATACACCACCCAAATTCACTTTAGTGGCGACTCCTGTGGCAGAAAATATGGTTTCCAGCCTTAAGTTGGCCTTAATTGAGAAAATACCAGCATATCCTGATGCAGCCACCAGAGGCTATATTCACGGCTTCCTGGGGCCCATATCACACAAATGACACCACTGGTATAGCTGATGTAATCCTAAAACCTATGCAATCAGGTTTAGTAGGTGCCAGGTGATTTCCTGGCCAAATTTGATGGTTACAGAGCAACATCTGGTACTGGTTTGGGGTGATTTACATGTATTTCTGACCAATATAACAGCAATATTAGGCACAAATAATTTCTGTTCAGACATGTAATGCTTCAAATGTGCCTAAAATATCCTCATTTATTGTTCAAACATGCATGAAATCAAATAAGGCCTTCAGATTATCAACATTGTGATATATCTGACATCTCCCCCAATGAGGGGGGTGGCAGACCAGCCCCAACCCCCGGAACTGAAATTCCTAATATGGCCCTCGAGTAGGAGAGACCAACAGAAATTCATTCTAGGATATAAACTGAGTTTCCTGTGAAAATTTCAGCCAGATTGACCAACTTTAAGAGGTGGTTTGCACTGATCTGGCATTCTATGACACTCTCGCTACCTACACTCCCAGAATCTGTACTTTGGGCTGGATATGTATTTCTGAGAAAATACACCACCCAAATTCACTTTAGTGGCGACTCCTGTGGCAGAAAATATGGTTTCCAGCCTTAAGTTGGCCTTAATTGAGAAAATACCAGCATATCCTGATGCAGCCACCAGAGGCTATATTCACGGCTTCCTGGGGCCCATATCACACAAATGACACCACTGGTATAGCTGATGTAATCCTAAAACCTATGCAATCAGGTTTAGTAGGTGCCAGGTGATTTCCTGGCCAAATTTGATGGTTACAGAGCAACATCTGGTACTGGTTTGGGGTGATTTACATGTATTTCTGACCAATATAACAGCAATATTAGGCACAAATAATTTCTGTTCAGACATGTAATGCTTCAAATGTGCCTAAAATATCCTCATTTATTGTTCAAACATGCATGAAATCAAATAAGGCCTTCAGATTATCAACATTGTGATATATCTGACATCTCCCCCAATGAGGGGGGTGGCAGACCAGCCCCAACCCCCGGAACTGAAATTCCTAATATGGCCCTCGAGTAGGAGAGACCAACAGAAATTCATTCTAGGATATAAACTGAGTTTCCTGTGAAAATTTCAGCCAGATTGACCAACTTTAAGAGGTGGTTTGCACTGATCTGGCATTCTATGACACTCTCGCTACCTACACTCCCAGAATCTGTACTTTGGGCTGGATATGTATTTCTGAGAAAATACACCACCCAAATTCACTTTAGTGGCGACTCCTGTGGCAGAAAATATGGTTTCCAGCCTTAAGTTGGCCTTAATTGAGAAAATACCAGCATATCCTGATGCAGCCACCAGAGGCTATATTCACGGCTTCCTGGGGCCCATATCACACAAATGACACCACTGGTATAGCTGATGTAATCCTAAAACCTATGCAATCAGGTTTAGTAGGTGCCAGGTGATTTCCTGGCCAAATTTGATGGTTACAGAGCAACATCTGGTACTGGTTTGGGGTGATTTACATGTATTTCTGACCAATATAACAGCAATATTAGGCACAAATAATTTCTGTTCAGACATGTAATGCTTCAAATGTGCCTAAAATATCCTCATTTATTGTTCAAACATGCATGAAATCAAATAAGGCCTTCAGATTATCAACATTGTGATATATCTGACATCTCCCCCAATGAGGGGGGTGGCAGACCAGCCCCAACCCCCGGAACTGAAATTCCTAATATGGCCCTCGAGTAGGAGAGACCAACAGAAATTCATTCTAGGATATAAACTGAGTTTCCTGTGAAAATTTCAGCCAGATTGACCAACTTTAAGAGGTGGTTTGCACTGATCTGGCATTCTATGACACTCTCGCTACCTACACTCCCAGAATCTGTACTTTGGGCTGGATATGTATTTCTGAGAAAATACACCACCCAAATTCACTTTAGTGGCGACTCCTGTGGCAGAAAATATGGTTTCCAGCCTTAAGTTGGCCTTAATTGAGAAAATACCAGCATATCCTGATGCAGCCACCAGAGGCTATATTCACGGCTTCCTGGGGCCCATATCACACAAATGACACCACTGGTATAGCTGATGTAATCCTAAAACCTATGCAATCAGGTTTAGTAGGTGCCAGGTGATTTCCTGGCCAAATTTGATGGTTACAGAGCAACATCTGGTACTGGTTTGGGGTGATTTACATGTATTTCTGACCAATATAACAGCAATATTAGGCACAAATAATTTCTGTTCAGACATGTAATGCTTCAAATGTGCCTAAAATATCCCCATTTATTGTTTAAACATGCATGAAATCAAATAAGGCCTTCAGATTATCAACATTGTGATATATCTGACATCTCCCCCAATGAGGGGGGTGGCAGACCAGCCCCAACCCCCGGAACTGAAATTCCTAATATGGCCCTCGAGTAGGAGAGACCAACAGAAATTCATTCTAGGATATAAACTGAGTTTCCTGTGAAAATTTCAGCCAGATTGACCAACTTTAAGAGGTGGTTTGCACTGATCTGGCATTCTATGACACTCTCGCTACCTACACTCCCAGAATCTGTACTTTGGGCTGGATATGTATTTCTGAGAAAATACACCACCCAAATTCACTTTAGTGGCGACTCCTGTGGCAGAAAATATGGTTTCCAGCCTTAAGTTGGCCTTAATTAAGAAAATACCAGCATATCCTGATGCAGCCACCAGAGGCTATATTCACGGCTTCCTGGGGCCCATATCACACAAATGACACCACTGGTATAGCTGATGTAATCCTAAAACCTATGCAATCAGGTTTAGTAGGTGCCAGGTGATTTCCTGGCCAAATTTGATGGTTACAGAGCAACATCTGGTACTGGTTTGGGGTGATTTACATGTATTTCTGACCAATATAACAGCAATATTAGGCACAAATAATTTCTGTTCAGACATGTAATGCTTCAAATGTGCCTAAAATATCCCCATTTATTGTTTAAACATGCATGAAATCAAATAAGGCCTTCAGATTATCAACATTGTGATATATCTGACATCTCCCCCAATGAGGGGGGTGGCAGACCAGCCCCAACCCCCGGAACTGAAATTCCTAATATGGCCCTCGAGTAGGAGAGACCAACAGAAATTCATTCTAGGATATAAACTGAGTTTCCTGTGAAAATTTCAGCCAGATTGACCAACTTTAAGAGGTGGTTTGCACTGATCTGGCATTCTATGACACTCTCGCTACCTACACTCCCAGAATCTGTACTTTGGGCTGGATATGTATTTCTGAGAAAATACACCACCCAAATTCACTTTAGTGGCGACTCCTGTGGCAGAAAATATGGTTTCCAGCCTTAAGTTGGCCTTAATTAAGAAAATACCAGCATATCCTGATGCAGCCACCAGAGGCTATATTCACGGCTTCCTGGGGCCCATATCACACAAATGACACCACTGGTATAGCTGATGTAATCCTAAAACCTATGCAATCAGGTTTAGTAGGTGCCAGGTGATTTCCTGGCCAAATTTGATGGTTACAGAGCAACATCTGGTACTGGTTTGGGGTGATTTACATGTATTTCTGACCAATATAACAGCAATATTAGGCACAAATAATTTCTGTTCAGACATGTAATGCTTCAAATGTGCCTAAAATATCCCCATTTATTGTTTAAACATGCATGAAATCAAATAAGGCCTTCAGATTATCAACATTGTGATATATCTGACATCTCCCCCAATGAGGGGGGTGGCAGACCAGCCCCAACCCCCGGAACTGAAATTCCTAATATGGCCCTCGAGTAGGAGAGACCAACAGAAATTCATTCTAGGATATAAACTGAGTTTCCTGTGAAAATTTCAGCCAGATTGACCAACTTTAAGAGGTGGTTTGCACTGATCTGGCATTCTATGACACTCTCGCTACCTACACTCCCAGAATCTGTACTTTGGGCTGGATATGTATTTCTGAGAAAATACACCACCCAAATTCACTTTAGTGGCGACTCCTGTGGCAGAAAATATGGTTTCCAGCCTTAAGTTGGCCTTAATTAAGAAAATACCAGCATATCCTGATGCAGCCACCAGAGGCTATATTCACGGCTTCCTGGGGCCCATATCACACAAATGACACCACTGGTATAGCTGATGTAATCCTAAAACCTATGCAATCAGGTTTAGTAGGTGCCAGGTGATTTCCTGGCCAAATTTGATGGTTACAGAGCAACATCTGGTACTGGTTTGGGGTGATTTACATGTATTTCTGACCAATATAACAGCAATATTAGGCACAAATAATTTCTGTTCAGACATGTAATGCTTCAAATGTGCCTAAAATATCCCCATTTATTGTTTAAACATGCATGAAATCAAATAAGGCCTTCAGATTATCAACATTGTGATATATCTGACATCTCCCCCAATGAGGGGGGTGGCAGACCAGCCCCAACCCCCGGAACTGAAATTCCTAATATGGCCCTCGAGTAGGAGAGACCAACAGAAATTCATTCTAGGATATAAACTGAGTTTCCTGTGAAAATTTCAGCCAGATTGACCAACTTTAAGAGGTGGTTTGCACTGATCTGGCATTCTATGACACTCTCGCTACCTACACTCCCAGAATCTGTACTTTGGGCTGGATATGTATTTCTGAGAAAATACACCACCCAAATTCACTTTAGTGGCGACTCCTGTGGCAGAAAATATGGTTTCCAGCCTTAAGTTGGCCTTAATTGAGAAAATACCAGCATATCCTGATGCAGCCACCAGAGGCTATATTCACGGCTTCCTGGGGCCCATATCACACAAATGACACCACTGGTATAGCTGATGTAATCCTAAAACCTATGCAATCAGGTTTAGTAGGTGCCAGGTGATTTCCTGGCCAAATTTGATGGTTACAGAGCAACATCTGGTACTGGTTTGGGGTGATTTACATGTATTTCTGACCAATATAACAGCAATATTAGGCACAAATAATTTCTGTTCAGACATGTAATGCTTCAAATGTGCCTAAAATATCCCCATTTATTGTTTAAACATGCATGAAATCAAATAAGGCCTTCAGATTATCAACATTGTGATATATCTGACATCTCCCCCAATGAGGGGGGTGGCAGACCAGCCCCAACCCCCGGAACTGAAATTCCTAATATGGCCCTCGAGTAGGAGAGACCAACAGAAATTCATTCTAGGATATAAACTGAGTTTCCTGTGAAAATTTCAGCCAGATTGACCAACTTTAAGAGGTGGTTTGCACTGATCTGGCATTCTATGACACTCTCGCTACCTACACTCCCAGAATCTGTACTTTGGGCTGGATATGTATTTCTGAGAAAATACACCACCCAAATTCACTTTAGTGGCGACTCCTGTGGCAGAAAATATGGTTTCCAGCCTTAAGTTGGCCTTAATTAAGAAAATACCAGCATATCCTGATGCAGCCACCAGAGGCTATATTCACGGCTTCCTGGGGCCCATATCACACAAATGACACCACTGGTATAGCTGATGTAATCCTAAAACCTATGCAATCAGGTTTAGTAGGTGCCAGGTGATTTCCTGGCCAAATTTGATGGTTACAGAGCAACATCTGGTACTGGTTTGGGGTGATTTACATGTATTTCTGACCAATATAACAGCAATATTAGGCACAAATAATTTCTGTTCAGACATGTAATGCTTCAAATGTGCCTAAAATATCCCCATTTATTGTTTAAACATGCATGAAATCAAATAAGGCCTTCAGATTATCAACATTGTGATATATCTGACATCTCCCCCAATGAGGGGGGTGGCAGACCAGCCCCAACCCCCGGAACTGAAATTCCTAATATGGCCCTCGAGTAGGAGAGACCAACAGAAATTCATTCTAGGATATAAACTGAGTTTCCTGTGAAAATTTCAGCCAGATTGACCAACTTTAAGAGGTGGTTTGCACTGATCTGGCATTCTATGACACTCTCGCTACCTACACTCCCAGAATCTGTACTTTGGGCTGGATATGTATTTCTGAGAAAATACACCACCCAAATTCACTTTAGTGGCGACTCCTGTGGCAGAAAATATGGTTTCCAGCCTTAAGTTGGCCTTAATTAAGAAAATACCAGCATATCCTGATGCAGCCACCAGAGGCTATATTCACGGCTTCCTGGGGCCCATATCACACAAATGACACCACTGGTATAGCTGATGTAATCCTAAAACCTATGCAATCAGGTTTAGTAGGTGCCAGGTGATTTCCTGGCCAAATTTGATGGTTACAGAGCAACATCTGGTACTGGTTTGGGGTGATTTACATGTATTTCTGACCAATATAACAGCAATATTAGGCACAAATAATTTCTGTTCAGACATGTAATGCTTCAAATGTGCCTAAAATATCCCCATTTATTGTTTAAACATGCATGAAATCAAATAAGGCCTTCAGATTATCAACATTGTGATATATCTGACATCTCCCCCAATGAGGGGGGTGGCAGACCAGCCCCAACCCCCGGAACTGAAATTCCTAATATGGCCCTCGAGTAGGAGAGACCAACAGAAATTCATTCTAGGATATAAACTGAGTTTCCTGTGAAAATTTCAGCCAGATTGACCAACTTTAAGAGGTGGTTTGCACTGATCTGGCATTCTATGACACTCTCGCTACCTACACTCCCAGAATCTGTACTTTGGGCTGGATATGTATTTCTGAGAAAATACACCACCCAAATTCACTTTAGTGGCGACTCCTGTGGCAGAAAATATGGTTTCCAGCCTTAAGTTGGCCTTAATTAAGAAAATACCAGCATATCCTGATGCAGCCACCAGAGGCTATATTCACGGCTTCCTGGGGCCCATATCACACAAATGACACCACTGGTATAGCTGATGTAATCCTAAAACCTATGCAATCAGGTTTAGTAGGTGCCAGGTGATTTCCTGGCCAAATTTGATGGTTACAGAGCAACATCTGGTACTGGTTTGGGGTGATTTACATGTATTTCTGACCAATATAACAGCAATATTAGGCACAAATAATTTCTGTTCAGACATGTAATGCTTCAAATGTGCCTAAAATATCCCCATTTATTGTTTAAACATGCATGAAATCAAATAAGGCCTTCAGATTATCAACATTGTGATATATCTGACATCTCCCCCAATGAGGGGGGTGGCAGACCAGCCCCAACCCCCGGAACTGAAATTCCTAATATGGCCCTCGAGTAGGAGAGACCAACAGAAATTCATTCTAGGATATAAACTGAGTTTCCTGTGAAAATTTCAGCCAGATTGACCAACTTTAAGAGGTGGTTTGCACTGATCTGGCATTCTATGACACTCTCGCTACCTACACTCCCAGAATCTGTACTTTGGGCTGGATATGTATTTCTGAGAAAATACACCACCCAAATTCACTTTAGTGGCGACTCCTGTGGCAGAAAATATGGTTTCCAGCCTTAAGTTGGCCTTAATTGAGAAAATACCAGCATATCCTGATGCAGCCACCAGAGGCTATATTCACGGCTTCCTGGGGCCCATATCACACAAATGACACCACTGGTATAGCTGATGTAATCCTAAAACCTATGCAATCAGGTTTAGTAGGTGCCAGGTGATTTCCTGGCCAAATTTGATGGTTACAGAGCAACATCTGGTACTGGTTTGGGGTGATTTACATGTATTTCTGACCAATATAACAGCAATATTAGGCACAAATAATTTCTGTTCAGACATGTAATGCTTCAAATGTGCCTAAAATATCCTCATTTATTGTTTAAACATGCATGAAATCAAATAAGGCCTTCAGATTATCAACATTGTGATATATCTGACATCTCCCCCAATGAGGGGGGTGGCAGACCAGCCCCAACCCCCGGAACTGAAATTCCTAATATGGCCCTCGAGTAGGAGAGACCAACAGAAATTCATTCTAGGATATAAACTGAGTTTCCTGTGAAAATTTCAGCCAGATTGACCAACTTTAAGAGGTGGTTTGCACTGATCTGGCATTCTATGACACTCTCGCTACCTACACTCCCAGAATCTGTACTTTGGGCTGGATATGTATTTCTGAGAAAATACACCACCCAAATTCACTTTAGTGGCGACTCCTGTGGCAGAAAATATGGTTTCCAGCCTTAAGTTGGCCTTAATTGAGAAAATACCAGCATATCCTGATGCAGCCACCAGAGGCTATATTCACGGCTTCCTGGGGCCCATATCACACAAATGACACCACTGGTATAGCTGATGTAATCCTAAAACCTATGCAATCAGGTTTAGTAGGTGCCAGGTGATTTCCTTGCCAAATTTGATGGTTACAGAGCAACATCTGGTACTGGTTTGGGGTGATTTACATGTATTTCTGACCAATATAACAGCAATATTAGGCACAAATAATTTCTGTTCAGACATGTAATGCTTCAAATGTGCCTAAAATATCCTCATTTATTGTTCAAACATGCATGAAATCAAATAAGGCCTTCAGATTATCAACATTGTGATATATCTGACATCTCCCCCAATGAGGGGGGTGGCAGACCAGCCCCAACCCCCGGAACTGAAATTCCTAATATGGCCCTCGAGTAGGAGAGACCAACAGAAATTCATTCTAGGATATAAACTGAGTTTCCTGTGAAAATTTCAGCCAGATTGACCAACTTTAAGAGGTGGTTTGCACTGATCTGGCATTCTATGACACTCTCGCTACCTACACTCCCAGAATCTGTACTTTGGGCTGGATATGTATTTCTGAGAAAATACACCACCCAAATTCACTTTAGTGGCGACTCCTGTGGCAGAAAATATGGTTTCCAGCCTTAAGTTGGCCTTAATTGAGAAAATACCAGCATATCCTGATGCAGCCACCAGAGGCTATATTCACGGCTTCCTGGGGCCCATATCACACAAATGACACCACTGGTATAGCTGATGTAATCCTAAAACCTATGCAATCAGGTTTAGTAGGTGCCAGGTGATTTCCTGGCCAAATTTGATGGTTACAGAGCAACATCTGGTACTGGTTTGGGGTGATTTACATGTATTTCTGACCAATATAACAGCAATATTAGGCACAAATAATTTCTGTTCAGACATGTAATGCTTCAAATGTGCCTAAAATATCCCCATTTATTGTTTAAACATGCATGAAATCAAATAAGGCCTTCAGATTATCAACATTGTGATATATCTGACATCTCCCCCAATGAGGGGGGTGGCAGACCAGCCCCAACCCCCGGAACTGAAATTCCTAATATGGCCCTCGAGTAGGAGAGACCAACAGAAATTCATTCTAGGATATAAACTGAGTTTCCTGTGAAAATTTCAGCCAGATTGACCAACTTTAAGAGGTGGTTTGCACTGATCTGGCATTCTATGACACTCTCGCTACCTACACTCCCAGAATCTGTACTTTGGGCTGGATATGTATTTCTGAGAAAATACACCACCCAAATTCACTTTAGTGGCGACTCATGTGGCAGAAAATATGGTTTCCAGCCTTAAGTTGGCCTTAATTAAGAAAATACCAGCATATCCTGATGCA
Source organism: Sabellastarte sp. h YS-2021 (assembly GCA_964017235.1). NCBI lineage: Eukaryota > Metazoa > Annelida > Polychaeta > Sabellida > Sabellidae > Sabellastarte > Sabellastarte sp. h YS-2021. Next base: position 58,648 of record CAXHLB010000398.1, read on the forward strand.
GCCACCAGAGGCTATATTCACGGCTTCCTGGGGCCCATATCACACAAATGACACCACTGGTATAGCTGATGTAATCCTAAAACCTATGCAATCAGGTTTAGTAGGTGCCAGGTGATTTCCTGGCCAAATTTGATGGTTACAGAGCAACATCTGGTACTGGTTTGGGGTGATTTACATGTATTTCTGACCAATATAACAGCAATATTAGGCACAAATAATTTCTGTTCAGACATGTAATGCTTCAAATGTGCCTAAAATATCCCCATTTATTGTTTAAACATGCATGAAATCAAATAAGGCCTTCAGATTATCAACATTGTGATATATCTGACATCTCCCCCAATGAGGGGGGTGGCAGACCAGCCCCAACCCCCGGAACTGAAATTCCTAATATGGCCCTCGAGTAGGAGAGACCAACAGAAATTCATTCTAGGATATAAACTGAGTTTCCTGTGAAAATTTCAGCCAGATTGACCAACTTTAAGAGGTGGTTTGCACTGATCTGGCATTCTATGACACTCTCGCTACCTACACTCCCAGAATCTGTACTTTGGGCTGGATATGTATTTCTGAGAAAATACACCACCCAAATTCACTTTAGTGGCGACTCCTGTGGCAGAAAATATGGTTTCCAGCCTTAAGTTGGCCTTAATTGAGAAAATACCAGCATATCCTGATGCAGCCACCAGAGGCTATATTCACGGCTTCCTGGGGCCCATATCACACAAATGACACCACTGGTATAGCTGATGTAATTCTAAAACCTATGCAATCAGGTTTAGTAGGTGCCAGGTGATTTCCTGGCCAAATTTGATGGTTACAGAGCAACATCTGGTACTGGTTTGGGGTGATTTACATGTATTTCTGACCAATATAACAGCAATATTAGGCACAAATAATTTCTGTTCAGACATGTAATGCTTCAAATGTGCCTAAAATATCCCCATTTATTGTTTAAACATGCATGAAATCAAATAAGGCCTTCAGATTATCAACATTGTGATATATCTGACATCTCCCCCAATGAGGGGGGTGGCAGACCAGCCCCAACCCCCGGAACTGAAATTCCTAATATGGCCCTCGAGTAGGAGAGACCAACAGAAATTCATTCTAGGATATAAACTGAGTTTCCTGTGAAAATTTCAGCCAGATTGACCAACTTTAAGAGGTGGTTTGCACTGATCTGGCATTCTATGACACTCTCGCTACCTACACTCCCAGAATCTGTACTTTGGGCTGGATATGTATTTCTGAGAAAATACACCACCCAAATTCACTTTAGTGGCGACTCCTGTGGCAGAAAATATGGTTTCCAGCCTTAAGTTGGCCTTAATTGAGAAAATACCAGCATATCCTGATGCAGCCACCAGAGGCTATATTCACGGCTTCCTGGGGCCCATATCACACAAATGACACCACTGGTATAGCTGATGTAATCCTAAAACCTATGCAATCAGGTTTAGTAGGTGCCAGGTGATTTCCTGGCCAAATTTGATGGTTACAGAGCAACATCTGGTACTGGTTTGGGGTGATTTACATGTATTTCTGACCAATATAACAGCAATATTAGGCACAAATAATTTCTGTTCAGACATGTAATGCTTCAAATGTGCCTAAAATATCCCCATTTATTGTTTAAACATGCATGAAATCAAATAAGGCCTTCAGATTATCAACATTGTGATATATCTGACATCTCCCCCAATGAGGGGGGTGGCAGACCAGCCCCAACCCCCGGAACTGAAATTCCTAATATGGCCCTCGAGTAGGAGAGACCAACAGAAATTCATTCTAGGATATAAACTGAGTTTCCTGTGAAAATTTCAGCCAGATTGACCAACTTTAAGAGGTGGTTTGCACTGATCTGGCATTCTATGACACTCTCGCTACCTACACTCCCAGAATCTGTACTTTGGGCTGGATATGTATTTCTGAGAAAATACACCACCCAAATTCACTTTAGTGGCGACTCCTGTGGCAGAAAATATGGTTTCCAGCCTTAAGTTGGCCTTAATTGAGAAAATACCAGCATATCCTGATGCAGCCACCAGAGGCTATATTCACGGCTTCCTGGGGCGCATATCACACAAATGACACCACTGGTATAGCTGATGTAATTCTAAAACCTATGCAATCAGGTTTAGTAGGTGCCAGGTGATTTCCTGGCCAAATTTGATGGTTACAGAGCAACATCTGGTACTGGTTTGGGGTGATTTACATGTATTTCTGACCAATATAACAGCAATATTAGGCACAAATAATTTCTGTTCAGACATGTAATGCTTCAAATGTGCCTAAAATATCCCCATTTATTGTTTAAACATGCATGAAATCAAATAAGGCCTTCAGATTATCAACATTGTGATATATCTGACATCTCCCCCAATGAGGGGGGTGGCAGACCAGCCCCAACCCCCGGAACTGAAATTCCTAATATGGCCCTCGAGTAGGAGAGACCAACAGAAATTCATTCTAGGATATAAACTGAGTTTCCTGTGAAAATTTCAGCCAGATTGACCAACTTTAAGAGGTGGTTTGCACTGATCTGGCATTCTATGACACTCTCGCTACCTACACTCCCAGAATCTGTACTTTGGGCTGGATATGTATTTCTGAGAAAATACACCACCCAAATTCACTTTAGTGGCGACTCCTGTGGCAGAAAATATGGTTTCCAGCCTTAAGTTGGCCTTAATTGAGAAAATACCAGCATATCCTGATGCAGCCACCAGAGGCTATATTCACGGCTTCCTGGGGCCCATATCACACAAATGACACCACTGGTATAGCTGATGTAATCCTAAAACCTATGCAATCAGGTTTAGTAGGTGCCAGGTGATTTCCTGGCCAAATTTGATGGTTACAGAGCAACATCTGGTACTGGTTTGGGGTGATTTACATGTATTTCTGACCAATATAACAGCAATATTAGGCACAAATAATTTCTGTTCAGACATGTAATGCTTCAAATGTGCCTAAAATATCCCCATTTATTGTTTAAACATGCATGAAATCAAATAAGGCCTTCAGATTATCAACATTGTGATATATCTGACATCTCCCCCAATGAGGGGGGTGGCAGACCAGCCCCAACCCCCGGAACTGAAATTCCTAATATGGCCCTCGAGTAGGAGAGACCAACAGAAATTCATTCTAGGATATAAACTGAGTTTCCTGTGAAAATTTCAGCCAGATTGACCAACTTTAAGAGGTGGTTTGCACTGATCTGGCATTCTATGACACTCTCGCTACCTACACTCCCAGAATCTGTACTTTGGGCTGGATATGTATTTCTGAGAAAATACACCACCCAAATTCACTTTAGTGGCGACTCCTGTGGCAGAAAATATGGTTTCCAGCCTTAAGTTGGCCTTAATTGAGAAAATACCAGCATATCCTGATGCAGCCACCAGAGGCTATATTCACGGCTTCCTGGGGCCCATATCACACAAATGACACCACTGGTATAGCTGATGTAATCCTAAAACCTATGCAATCAGGTTTAGTAGGTGCCAGGTGATTTCCTGGCCAAATTTGATGGTTACAGAGCAACATCTGGTACTGGTTTGGGGTGATTTACATGTATTTCTGACCAATATAACAGCAATATTAGGCACAAATAATTTCTGTTCAGACATGTAATGCTTCAAATGTGCCTAAAATATCCTCATTTATTGTTTAAACATGCATGAAATCAAATAAGGCCTTCAGATTATCAACATTGTGATATATCTGACATCTCCCCCAATGAGGGGGGTGGCAGACCAGCCCCAACCCCCGGAACTGAAATTCCTAATATGGCCCTCGAGTAGGAGAGACCAACAGAAATTCATTCTAGGATATAAACTGAGTTTCCTGTGAAAATTTCAGCCAGATTGACCAACTTTAAGAGGTGGTTTGCACTGATCTGGCATTCTATGACACTCTCGCTACCTACACTCCCAGAATCTGTACTTTGGGCTGGATATGTATTTCTGAGAAAATACACCACCCAAATTCACTTTAGTGGCGACTCCTGTGGCAGAAAATATGGTTTCCAGCCTTAAGTTGGCCTTAATTGAGAAAATACCAGCATATCCTGATGCAGCCACCAGAGGCTATATTCACGGCTTCCTGGGGCCCATATCACACAAATGACACCACTGGTATAGCTGATGTAATCCTAAAACCTATGCAATCAGGTTTAGTAGGTGCCAGGTGATTTCCTTGCCAAATTTGATGGTTACAGAGCAACATCTGGTACTGGTTTGGGGTGATTTACATGTATTTCTGACCAATATAACAGCAATATTAGGCACAAATAATTTCTGTTCAGACATGTAATGCTTCAAATGTGCCTAAAATATCCTCATTTATTGTTCAAACATGCATGAAATCAAATAAGGCCTTCAGATTATCAACATTGTGATATATCTGACATCTCCCCCAATGAGGGGGGTGGCAGACCAGCCCCAACCCCCGGAACTGAAATTCCTAATATGGCCCTCGAGTAGGAGAGACCAACAGAAATTCATTCTAGGATATAAACTGAGTTTCCTGTGAAAATTTCAGCCAGATTGACCAACTTTAAGAGGTGGTTTGCACTGATCTGGCATTCTATGACACTCTCGCTACCTACACTCCCAGAATCTGTACTTTGGGCTGGATATGTATTTCTGAGAAAATACACCACCCAAATTCACTTTAGTGGCGACTCCTGTGGCAGAAAATATGGTTTCCAGCCTTAAGTTGGCCTTAATTGAGAAAATACCAGCATATCCTGATGCAGCCACCAGAGGCTATATTCACGGCTTCCTGGGGCCCATATCACACAAATGACACCACTGGTATAGCTGATGTAATCCTAAAACCTATGCAATCAGGTTTAGTAGGTGCCAGGTGATTTCCTGGCCAAATTTGATGGTTACAGAGCAACATCTGGTACTGGTTTGGGGTGATTTACATGTATTTCTGACCAATATAACAGCAATATTAGGCACAAATAATTTCTGTTCAGACATGTAATGCTTCAAATGTGCCTAAAATATCCCCATTTATTGTTTAAACATGCATGAAATCAAATAAGGCCTTCAGATTATCAACATTGTGATATATCTGACATCTCCCCCAATGAGGGGGGTGGCAGACCAGCCCCAACCCCCGGAACTGAAATTCCTAATATGGCCCTCGAGTAGGAGAGACCAACAGAAATTCATTCTAGGATATAAACTGAGTTTCCTGTGAAAATTTCAGCCAGATTGACCAACTTTAAGAGGTGGTTTGCACTGATCTGGCATTCTATGACACTCTCGCTACCTACACTCCCAGAATCTGTACTTTGGGCTGGATATGTATTTCTGAGAAAATACACCACCCAAATTCACTTTAGTGGCGACTCCTGTGGCAGAAAATATGGTTTCCAGCCTTAAGTTGGCCTTAATTAAGAAAATACCAGCATATCCTGATGCAGCCACCAGAGGCTATATTCACGGCTTCCTGGGGCCCATATCACACAAATGACACCACTGGTATAGCTGATGTAATCCTAAAACCTATGCAATCAGGTTTAGTAGGTGCCAGGTGATTTCCTGGCCAAATTTGATGGTTACAGAGCAACATCTGGTACTGGTTTGGGGTGATTTACATGTATTTCTGACCAATATAACAGCAATATTAGGCACAAATAATTTCTGTTCAGACATGTAATGCTTCAAATGTGCCTAAAATATCCCCATTTATTGTTTAAACATGCATGAAATCAAATAAGGCCTTCAGATTATCAACATTGTGATATATCTGACATCTCCCCCAATGAGGGGGGTGGCAGACCAGCCCCAACCCCCGGAACTGAAATTCCTAATATGGCCCTCGAGTAGGAGAGACCAACAGAAATTCATTCTAGGATATAAACTGAGTTTCCTGTGAAAATTTCAGCCAGATTGACCAACTTTAAGAGGTGGTTTGCACTGATCTGGCATTCTATGACACTCTCGCTACCTACACTCCCAGAATCTGTACTTTGGGCTGGATATGTATTTCTGAGAAAATACACCACCCAAATTCACTTTAGTGGCGACTCCTGTGGCAGAAAATATGGTTTCCAGCCTTAAGTTGGCCTTAATTGAGAAAATACCAGCATATCCTGATGCAGCCACCAGAGGCTATATTCACGGCTTCCTGGGGCCCATATCACACAAATGACACCACTGGTATAGCTGATGTAATTCTAAAACCTATGCAATCAGGTTTAGTAGGTGCCAGGTGATTTCCTGGCCAAATTTGATGGTTACAGAGCAACATCTGGTACTGGTTTGGGGTGATTTACATGTATTTCTGACCAATATAACAGCAATATTAGGCACAAATAATTTCTGTTCAGACATGTAATGCTTCAAATGTGCCTAAAATATCCCCATTTATTGTTTAAACATGCATGAAATCAAATAAGGCCTTCAGATTATCAACATTGTGATATATCTGACATCTCCCCCAATGAGGGGGGTGGCAGACCAGCCCCAACCCCCGGAACTGAAATTCCTAATATGGCCCTCGAGTAGGAGAGACCAACAGAAATTCATTCTAGGATATAAACTGAGTTTCCTGTGAAAATTTCAGCCAGATTGACCAACTTTAAGAGGTGGTTTGCACTGATCTGGCATTCTATGACACTCTCGCTACCTACACTCCCAGAATCTGTACTTTGGGCTGGATATGTATTTCTGAGAAAATACACCACCCAAATTCACTTTAGTGGCGACTCCTGTGGCAGAAAATATGGTTTCCAGCCTTAAGTTGGCCTTAATTGAGAAAATACCAGCATATCCTGATGCAGCCACCAGAGGCTATATTCACGGCTTCCTGGGGCCCATATCACACAAATGACACCACTGGTATAGCTGATGTAATCCTAAAACCTATGCAATCAGGTTTAGTAGGTGCCAGGTGATTTCCTGGCCAAATTTGATGGTTACAGAGCAACATCTGGTACTGGTTTGGGGTGATTTACATGTATTTCTGACCAATATAACAGCAATATTAGGCACAAATAATTTCTGTTCAGACATGTAATGCTTCAAATGTGCCTAAAATATCCCCATTTATTGTTTAAACATGCATGAAATCAAATAAGGCCTTCAGATTATCAACATTGTGATATATCTGACATCTCCCCCAATGAGGGGGGTGGCAGACCAGCCCCAACCCCCGGAACTGAAATTCCTAATATGGCCCTCGAGTAGGAGAGACCAACAGAAATTCATTCTAGGATATAAACTGAGTTTCCTGTGAAAATTTCAGCCAGATTGACCAACTTTAAGAGGTGGTTTGCACTGATCTGGCATTCTATGACACTCTCGCTACCTACACTCCCAGAATCTGTACTTTGGGCTGGATATGTATTTCTGAGAAAATACACCACCCAAATTCACTTTAGTGGCGACTCCTGTGGCAGAAAATATGGTTTCCAGCCTTAAGTTGGCCTTAATTGAGAAAATACCAGCATATCCTGATGCAGCCACCAGAGGCTATATTCACGGCTTCCTGGGGCGCATATCACACAAATGACACCACTGGTATAGCTGATGTAATTCTAAAACCTATGCAATCAGGTTTAGTAGGTGCCAGGTGATTTCCTGGCCAAATTTGATGGTTACAGAGCAACATCTGGTACTGGTTTGGGGTGATTTACATGTATTTCTGACCAATATAACAGCAATATTAGGCACAAATAATTTCTGTTCAGACATGTAATGCTTCAAATGTGCCTAAAATATCCCCATTTATTGTTTAAACATGCATGAAATCAAATAAGGCCTTCAGATTATCAACATTGTGATATATCTGACATCTCCCCCAATGAGGGGGGTGGCAGACCAGCCCCAACCCCCGGAACTGAAATTCCTAATATGGCCCTCGAGTAGGAGAGACCAACAGAAATTCATTCTAGGATATAAACTGAGTTTCCTGTGAAAATTTCAGCCAGATTGACCAACTTTAAGAGGTGGTTTGCACTGATCTGGCATTCTATGACACTCTCGCTACCTACACTCCCAGAATCTGTACTTTGGGCTGGATATGTATTTCTGAGAAAATACACCACCCAAATTCACTTTAGTGGCGACTCCTGTGGCAGAAAATATGGTTTCCAGCCTTAAGTTGGCCTTAATTGAGAAAATACCAGCATATCCTGATGCAGCCACCAGAGGCTACATTCACGGCTTCCTGGGGCCCATATCACACAAATGACACCACTGGTATAGCTGATGTAATCCTAAAACCTATGCAATCAGGTTTAGTAGGTGCCAGGTGATTTCCTGGCCAAATTTGATGGTTACAGAGCAACATCTGGTACTGGTTTGGGGTGATTTACATGTATTTCTGACCAATATAACAGCAATATTAGGCACAAATAATTTCTGTTCAGACATGTAATGCTTCAAATGTGCCTAAAATATCCCCATTTATTGTTTAAACATGCATGAAATCAAATAAGGCCTTCAGATTATCAACATTGTGATATATCTGACATCTCCCCCAATGAGGGGGGTGGCAGACCAGCCCCAACCCCCGGAACTGAAATTCCTAATATGGCCCTCGAGTAGGAGAGACCAACAGAAATTCATTCTAGGATATAAACTGAGTTTCCTGTGAAAATTTCAGCCAGATTGACCAACTTTAAGAGGTGGTTTGCACTGATCTGGCATTCTATGACACTCTCGCTACCTACACTCCCAGAATCTGTACTTTGGGCTGGATATGTATTTCTGAGAAAATACACCACCCAAATTCACTTTAGTGGCGACTCCTGTGGCAGAAAATATGGTTTCCAGCCTTAAGTTGGCCTTAATTGAGAAAATACCAGCATATCCTGATGCAGCCACCAGAGGCTATATTCACGGCTTCCTGGGGCCCATATCACACAAATGACACCACTGGTATAGCTGATGTAATCCTAAAACCTATGCAATCAGGTTTAGTAGGTGCCAGGTGATTTCCTGGCCAAATTTGATGGTTACAGAGCAACATCTGGTACTGGTTTGGGGTGATTTACATGTATTTCTGACCAATATAACAGCAATATTAGGCACAAATAATTTCTGTTCAGACATGTAATGCTTCAAATGTGCCTAAAATATCCCCATTTATTGTTTAAACATGCATGAAATCAAATAAGGCCTTCAGATTATCAACATTGTGATATATCTGACATCTCCCCCAATGAGGGGGGTGGCAGACCAGCCCCAACCCCCGGAACTGAAATTCCTAATATGGCCCTCGAGTAGGAGAGACCAACAGAAATTCATTCTAGGATATAAACTGAGTTTCCTGTGAAAATTTCAGCCAGATTGACCAACTTTAAGAGGTGGTTTGCACTGATCTGGCATTCTATGACACTCTCGCTACCTACACTCCCAGAATCTGTACTTTGGGCTGGATATGTATTTCTGAGAAAATACACCACCCAAATTCACTTTAGTGGCGACTCCTGTGGCAGAAAATATGGTTTCCAGCCTTAAGTTGGCCTTAATTGAGAAAATACCAGCATATCCTGATGCAGCCACCAGAGGCTATATTCACGGCTTCCTGGGGCCCATATCACACAAATGACACCACTGGTATAGCTGATGTAATCCTAAAACCTATGCAATCAGGTTTAGTAGGTGCCAGGTGATTTCCTGGCCAAATTTGATGGTTACAGAGCAACATCTGGTACTGGTTTGGGGTGATTTACATGTATTTCTGACCAATATAACAGCAATATTAGGCACAAATAATTTCTGTTCAGACATGTAATGCTTCAAATGTGCCTAAAATATCCCCATTTATTGTTTAAACATGCATGAAATCAAATAAGGCCTTCAGATTATCAACATTGTGATATATCTGACATCTCCCCCAATGAGGGGGGTGGCAGACCAGCCCCAACCCCCGGAACTGAAATTCCTAATATGGCCCTCGAGTAGGAGAGACCAACAGAAATTCATTCTAGGATATAAACTGAGTTTCCTGTGAAAATTTCAGCCAGATTGACCAACTTTAAGAGGTGGTTTGCACTGATCTGGCATTCTATGACACTCTCGCTACCTACACTCCCAGAATCTGTACTTTGGGCTGGATATGTATTTCTGAGAAAATACACCACCCAAATTCACTTTAGTGGCGACTCCTGTGGCAGAAAATATGGTTTCCAGCCTTAAGTTGGCCTTAATTGAGAAAATACCAGCATATCCTGATGCAGCCACCAGAGGCTATATTCACGGCTTCCTGGGGCCCATATCACACAAATGACACCACTGGTATAGCTGATGTAATTCTAAAACCTATGCAATCAGGTTTAGTAGGTGCCAGGTGATTTCCTGGCCAAATTTGATGGTTACAGAGCAACATCTGGTACTGGTTTGGGGTGATTTACATGTATTTCTGACCAATATAACAGCAATATTAGGCACAAATAATTTCTGTTCAGACATGTAATGCTTCAAATGTGCCTAAAATATCCCCATTTATTGTTTAAACATGCATGAAATCAAATAAGGCCTTCAGATTATCAACATTGTGATATATCTGACATCTCCCCCAATGAGGGGGGTGGCAGACCAGCCCCAACCCCCGGAACTGAAATTCCTAATATGGCCCTCGAGTAGGAGAGACCAACAGAAATTCATTCTAGGATATAAACTGAGTTTCCTGTGAAAATTTCAGCCAGATTGACCAACTTTAAGAGGTGGTTTGCACTGATCTGGCATTCTATGACACTCTCGCTACCTACACTCCCAGAATCTGTACTTTGGGCTGGATATGTATTTCTGAGAAAATACACCACCCAAATTCACTTTAGTGGCGACTCCTGTGGCAGAAAATATGGTTTCCAGCCTTAAGTTGGCCTTAATTGAGAAAATACCAGCATATCCTGATGCAGCCACCAGAGGCTATATTCACGGCTTCCTGGGGCCCATATCACACAAATGACACCACTGGTATAGCTGATGTAATCCTAAAACCTATGCAATCAGGTTTAGTAGGTGCCAGGTGATTTCCTGGCCAAATTTGATGGTTACAGAGCAACATCTGGTACTGGTTTGGGGTGATTTACATGTATTTCTGACCAATATAACAGCAATATTAGGCACAAATAATTTCTGTTCAGACATGTAATGCTTCAAATGTGCCTAAAATATCCCCATTTATTGTTTAAACATGCATGAAATCAAATAAGGCCTTCAGATTATCAACATTGTGATATATCTGACATCTCCCCCAATGAGGGGGGTGGCAGACCAGCCCCAACCCCCGGAACTGAAATTCCTAATATGGCCCTCGAGTAGGAGAGACCAACAGAAATTCATTCTAGGATATAAACTGAGTTTCCTGTGAAAATTTCAGCCAGATTGACCAACTTTAAGAGGTGGTTTGCACTGATCTGGCATTCTATGACACTCTCGCTACCTACACTCCCAGAATCTGTACTTTGGGCTGGATATGTATTTCTGAGAAAATACACCACCCAAATTCACTTTAGTGGCGACTCCTGTGGCAGAAAATATGGTTTCCAGCCTTAAGTTGGCCTTAATTGAGAAAATACCAGCATATCCTGATGCAGCCACCAGAGGCTATATTCACGGCTTCCTGGGGCCCATATCACACAAATGACACCACTGGTATAGCTGATGTAATCCTAAAACCTATGCAATCAGGTTTAGTAGGTGCCAGGTGATTTCCTGGCCAAATTTGATGGTTACAGAGCAACATCTGGTACTGGTTTGGGGTGATTTACATGTATTTCTGACCAATATAACAGCAATATTAGGCACAAATAATTTCTGTTCAGACATGTAATGCTTCAAATGTGCCTAAAATATCCCCATTTATTGTTTAAACATGCATGAAATCAAATAAGGCCTTCAGATTATCAACATTGTGATATATCTGACATCTCCCCCAATGAGGGGGGTGGCAGACCAGCCCCAACCCCCGGAACTGAAATTCCTAATATGGCCCTCGAGTAGGAGAGACCAACAGAAATTCATTCTAGGATATAAACTGAGTTTCCTGTGAAAATTTCAGCCAGATTGACCAACTTTAAGAGGTGGTTTGCACTGATCTGGCATTCTATGACACTCTCGCTACCTACACTCCCAGAATCTGTACTTTGGGCTGGATATGTATTTCTGAGAAAATACACCACCCAAATTCACTTTAGTGGCGACTCCTGTGGCAGAAAATATGGTTTCCAGCCTTAAGTTGGCCTTAATTGAGAAAATACCAGCATATCCTGATGCAGCCACCAGAGGCTATATTCACGGCTTCCTGGGGCCCATATCACACAAATGACACCACTGGTATAGCTGATGTAATTCTAAAACCTATGCAATCAGGTTTAGTAGGTGCCAGGTGATTTCCTGGCCAAATTTGATGGTTACAGAGCAACATCTGGTACTGGTTTGGGGTGATTTACATGTATTTCTGACCAATATAACAGCAATATTAGGCACAAATAATTTCTGTTCAGACATGTAATGCTTCAAATGTGCCTAAAATATCCCCATTTATTGTTTAAACATGCATGAAATCAAATAAGGCCTTCAGATTATCAACATTGTGATATATCTGACATCTCCCCCAATGAGGGGGGTGGCAGACCAGCCCCAACCCCCGGAACTGAAATTCCTAATATGGCCCTCGAGTAGGAGAGACCAACAGAAATTCATTCTAGGATATAAACTGAGTTTCCTGTGAAAATTTCAGCCAGATTGACCAACTTTAAGAGGTGGTTTGCACTGATCTGGCATTCTATGACACTCTCGCTACCTACACTCCCAGAATCTGTACTTTGGGCTGGATATGTATTTCTGAGAAAATACACCACCCAAATTCACTTTAGTGGCGACTCCTGTGGCAGAAAATATGGTTTCCAGCCTTAAGTTGGCCTTAATTGAGAAAATACCAGCATATCCTGATGCAGCCACCAGAGGCTATATTCACGGCTTCCTGGGGCCCATATCACACAAATGACACCACTGGTATAGCTGATGTAATCCTAAAACCTATGCAATCAGGTTTAGTAGGTGCCAGGTGATTTCCTGGCCAAATTTGATGGTTACAGAGCAACATCTGGTACTGGTTTGGGGTGATTTACATGTATTTCTGACCAATATAACAGCAATATTAGGCACAAATAATTTCTGTTCAGACATGTAATGCTTCAAATGTGCCTAAAATATCCCCATTTATTGTTTAAACATGCATGAAATCAAATAAGGCCTTCAGATTATCAACATTGTGATATATCTGACATCTCCCCCAATGAGGGGGGTGGCAGACCAGCCCCAACCCCCGGAACTGAAATTCCTAATATGGCCCTCGAGTAGGAGAGACCAACAGAAATTCATTCTAGGATATAAACTGAGTTTCCTGTGAAAATTTCAGCCAGATTGACCAACTTTAAGAGGTGGTTTGCACTGATCTGGCATTCTATGACACTCTCGCTACCTACACTCCCAGAATCTGTACTTTGGGCTGGATATGTATTTCTGAGAAAATACACCACCCAAATTCACTTTAGTGGCGACTCCTGTGGCAGAAAATATGGTTTCCAGCCTTAAGTTGGCCTTAATTGAGAAAATACCAGCATATCCTGATGCAGCCACCAGAGGCTATATTCACGGCTTCCTGGGGCCCATATCACACAAATGACACCACTGGTATAGCTGATGTAATCCTAAAACCTATGCAATCAGGTTTAGTAGGTGCCAGGTGATTTCCTGGCCAAATTTGATGGTTACAGAGCAACATCTGGTACTGGTTTGGGGTGATTTACATGTATTTCTGACCAATATAACAGCAATATTAGGCACAAATAATTTCTGTTCAGACATGTAATGCTTCAAATGTGCCTAAAATATCCCCATTTATTGTTTAAACATGCATGAAATCAAATAAGGCCTTCAGATTATCAACATTGTGATATATCTGACATCTCCCCCAATGAGGGGGGTGGCAGACCAGCCCCAACCCCCGGAACTGAAATTCCTAATATGGCCCTCGAGTAGGAGAGACCAACAGAAATTCATTCTAGGATATAAACTGAGTTTCCTGTGAAAATTTCAGCCAGATTGACCAACTTTAAGAGGTGGTTTGCACTGATCTGGCATTCTATGACACTCTCGCTACCTACACTCCCAGAATCTGTACTTTGGGCTGGATATGTATTTCTGAGAAAATACACCACCCAAATTCACTTTAGTGGCGACTCCTGTGGCAGAAAATATGGTTTCCAGCCTTAAGTTGGCCTTAATTGAGAAAATACCAGCATATCCTGATGCAGCCACCAGAGGCTATATTCACGGCTTCCTGGGGCCCATATCACACAAATGACACCACTGGTATAGCTGATGTAATCCTAAAACCTATGCAATCAGGTTTAGTAGGTGCCAGGTGATTTCCTGGCCAAATTTGATGGTTACAGAGCAACATCTGGTACTGGTTTGGGGTGATTTACATGTATTTCTGACCAATATAACAGCAATATTAGGCACAAATAATTTCTGTTCAGACATGTAATGCTTCAAATGTGCCTAAAATATCCCCATTTATTGTTTAAACATGCATGAAATCAAATAAGGCCTTCAGATTATCAACATTGTGATATATCTGACATCTCCCCCAATGAGGGGGGTGGCAGACCAGCCCCAACCCCCGGAACTGAAATTCCTAATATGGCCCTCGAGTAGGAGAGACCAACAGAAATTCATTCTAGGATATAAACTGAGTTTCCTGTGAAAATTTCAGCCAGATTGACCAACTTTAAGAGGTGGTTTGCACTGATCTGGCATTCTATGACACTCTCGCTACCTACACTCCCAGAATCTGTACTTTGGGCTGGATATGTATTTCTGAGAAAATACACCACCCAAATTCACTTTAGTGGCGACTCCTGTGGCAGAAAATATGGTTTCCAGCCTTAAGTTGGCCTTAATTGAGAAAATACCAGCATATCCTGATGCAGCCACCAGAGGCTATATTCACGGCTTCCTGGGGCCCATATCACACAAATGACACCACTGGTATAGCTGATGTAATCCTAAAACCTATGCAATCAGGTTTAGTAGGTGCCAGGTGATTTCCTGGCCAAATTTGATGGTTACAGAGCAACATCTGGTACTGGTTTGGGGTGATTTACATGTATTTCTGACCAATATAACAGCAATATTAGGCACAAATAATTTCTGTTCAGACATGTAATGCTTCAAATGTGCCTAAAATATCCCCATTTATTGTTTAAACATGCATGAAATCAAATAAGGCCTTCAGATTATCAACATTGTGATATATCTGACATCTCCCCCAATGAGGGGGGTGGCAGACCAGCCCCAACCCCCGGAACTGAAATTCCTAATATGGCCCTCGAGTAGGAGAGACCAACAGAAATTCATTCTAGGATATAAACTGAGTTTCCTGTGAAAATTTCAGCCAGATTGACCAACTTTAAGAGGTGGTTTGCACTGATCTGGCATTCTATGACACTCTCGCTACCTACACTCCCAGAATCTGTACTTTGGGCTGGATATGTATTTCTGAGAAAATACACCACCCAAATTCACTTTAGTGGCGACTCCTGTGGCAGAAAATATGGTTTCCAGCCTTAAGTTGGCCTTAATTGAGAAAATACCAGCATATCCTGATGCAGCCACCAGAGGCTATATTCACGGCTTCCTGGGGCCCATATCACACAAATGACACCACTGGTATAGCTGATGTAATCCTAAAACCTATGCAATCAGGTTTAGTAGGTGCCAGGTGATTTCCTGGCCAAATTTGATGGTTACAGAGCAACATCTGGTACTGGTTTGGGGTGATTTACATGTATTTCTGACCAATATAACAGCAATATTAGGCACAAATAATTTCTGTTCAGACATGTAATGCTTCAAATGTGCCTAAAATATCCTCATTTATTGTTCAAACATGCATGAAATCAAATAAGGCCTTCAGATTATCAACATTGTGATATATCTGACATCTCCCCCAATGAGGGGGGTGGCAGACCAGCCCCAACCCCCGGAACTGAAATTCCTAATATGGCCCTCGAGTAGGAGAGACCAACAGAAATTCATTCTAGGATATAAACTGAGTTTCCTGTGAAAATTTCAGCCAGATTGACCAACTTTAAGAGGTGGTTTGCACTGATCTGGCATTCTATGACACTCTCGCTACCTACACTCCCAGAATCTGTACTTTGGGCTGGATATGTATTTCTGAGAAAATACACCACCCAAATTCACTTTAGTGGCGACTCCTGTGGCAGAAAATATGGTTTCCAGCCTTAAGTTGGCCTTAATTGAGAAAATACCAGCATATCCTGATGCAGCCACCAGAGGCTATATTCACGGCTTCCTGGGGCCCATATCACACAAATGACACCACTGGTATAGCTGATGTAATCCTAAAACCTATGCAATCAGGTTTAGTAGGTGCCAGGTGATTTCCTGGCCAAATTTGATGGTTACAGAGCAACATCTGGTACTGGTTTGGGGTGATTTACATGTATTTCTGACCAATATAACAGCAATATTAGGCACAAATAATTTCTGTTCAGACATGTAATGCTTCAAATGTGCCTAAAATATCCTCATTTATTGTTCAAACATGCATGAAATCAAATAAGGCCTTCAGATTATCAACATTGTGATATATCTGACATCTCCCCCAATGAGGGGGGTGGCAGACCAGCCCCAACCCCCGGAACTGAAATTCCTAATATGGCCCTCGAGTAGGAGAGACCAACAGAAATTCATTCTAGGATATAAACTGAGTTTCCTGTGAAAATTTCAGCCAGATTGACCAACTTTAAGAGGTGGTTTGCACTGATCTGGCATTCTATGACACTCTCGCTACCTACACTCCCAGAATCTGTACTTTGGGCTGGATATGTATTTCTGAGAAAATACACCACCCAAATTCACTTTAGTGGCGACTCCTGTGGCAGAAAATATGGTTTCCAGCCTTAAGTTGGCCTTAATTGAGAAAATACCAGCATATCCTGATGCAGCCACCAGAGGCTATATTCACGGCTTCCTGGGGCCCATATCACACAAATGACACCACTGGTATAGCTGATGTAATCCTAAAACCTATGCAATCAGGTTTAGTAGGTGCCAGGTGATTTCCTGGCCAAATTTGATGGTTACAGAGCAACATCTGGTACTGGTTTGGGGTGATTTACATGTATTTCTGACCAATATAACAGCAATATTAGGCACAAATAATTTCTGTTCAGACATGTAATGCTTCAAATGTGCCTAAAATATCCCCATTTATTGTTTAAACATGCATGAAATCAAATAAGGCCTTCAGATTATCAACATTGTGATATATCTGACATCTCCCCCAATGAGGGGGGTGGCAGACCAGCCCCAACCCCCGGAACTGAAATTCCTAATATGGCCCTCGAGTAGGAGAGACCAACAGAAATTCATTCTAGGATATAAACTGAGTTTCCTGTGAAAATTTCAGCCAGATTGACCAACTTTAAGAGGTGGTTTGCACTGATCTGGCATTCTATGACACTCTCGCTACCTACACTCCCAGAATCTGTACTTTGGGCTGGATATGTATTTCTGAGAAAATACACCACCCAAATTCACTTTAGTGGCGACTCCTGTGGCAGAAAATATGGTTTCCAGCCTTAAGTTGGCCTTAATTAAGAAAATACCAGCATATCCTGATGCAGCCACCAGAGGCTATATTCACGGCTTCCTGGGGCCCATATCACACAAATGACACCACTGGTATAGCTGATGTAATCCTAAAACCTATGCAATCAGGTTTAGTAGGTGCCAGGTGATTTCCTGGCCAAATTTGATGGTTACAGAGCAACATCTGGTACTGGTTTGGGGTGATTTACATGTATTTCTGACCAATATAACAGCAATATTAGGCACAAATAATTTCTGTTCAGACATGTAATGCTTCAAATGTGCCTAAAATATCCCCATTTATTGTTTAAACATGCATGAAATCAAATAAGGCCTTCAGATTATCAACATTGTGATATATCTGACATCTCCCCCAATGAGGGGGGTGGCAGACCAGCCCCAACCCCCGGAACTGAAATTCCTAATATGGCCCTCGAGTAGGAGAGACCAACAGAAATTCATTCTAGGATATAAACTGAGTTTCCTGTGAAAATTTCAGCCAGATTGACCAACTTTAAGAGGTGGTTTGCACTGATCTGGCATTCTATGACACTCTCGCTACCTACACTCCCAGAATCTGTACTTTGGGCTGGATATGTATTTCTGAGAAAATACACCACCCAAATTCACTTTAGTGGCGACTCCTGTGGCAGAAAATATGGTTTCCAGCCTTAAGTTGGCCTTAATTGAGAAAATACCAGCATATCCTGATGCAGCCACCAGAGGCTATATTCACGGCTTCCTGGGGCCCATATCACACAAATGACACCACTGGTATAGCTGATGTAATCCTAAAACCTATGCAATCAGGTTTAGTAGGTGCCAGGTGATTTCCTGGCCAAATTTGATGGTTACAGAGCAACATCTGGTACTGGTTTGGGGTGATTTACATGTATTTCTGACCAATATAACAGCAATATTAGGCACAAATAATTTCTGTTCAGACATGTAATGCTTCAAATGTGCCTAAAATATCCTCATTTATTGTTTAAACATGCATGAAATCAAATAAGGCCTTCAGATTATCAACATTGTGATATATCTGACATCTCCCCCAATGAGGGGGGTGGCAGACCAGCCCCAACCCCCGGAACTGAAATTCCTAATATGGCCCTCGAGTAGGAGAGACCAACAGAAATTCATTCTAGGATATAAACTGAGTTTCCTGTGAAAATTTCAGCCAGATTGACCAACTTTAAGAGGTGGTTTGCACTGATCTGGCATTCTATGACACTCTCGCTACCTACACTCCCAGAATCTGTACTTTGGGCTGGATATGTATTTCTGAGAAAATACACCACCCAAATTCACTTTAGTGGCGACTCCTGTGGCAGAAAATATGGTTTCCAGCCTTAAGTTGGCCTTAATTGAGAAAATACCAGCATATCCTGATGCAGCCACCAGAGGCTATATTCACGGCTTCCTGGGGCCCATATCACACAAATGACACCACTGGTATAGCTGATGTAATCCTAAAACCTATGCAATCAGGTTTAGTAGGTGCCAGGTGATTTCCTGGCCAAATTTGATGGTTACAGAGCAACATCTGGTACTGGTTTGGGGTGATTTACATGTATTTCTGACCAATATAACAGCAATATTAGGCACAAATAATTTCTGTTCAGACATGTAATGCTTCAAATGTGCCTAAAATATCCTCATTTATTGTTCAAACATGCATGAAATCAAATAAGGCCTTCAGATTATCAACATTGTGATATATCTGACATCTCCCCCAATGAGGGGGGTGGCAGACCAGCCCCAACCCCCGGAACTGAAATTCCTAATATGGCCCTCGAGTAGGAGAGACCAACAGAAATTCATTCTAGGATATAAACTGAGTTTCCTGTGAAAATTTCAGCCAGATTGACCAACTTTAAGAGGTGGTTTGCACTGATCTGGCATTCTATGACACTCTCGCTACCTACACTCCCAGAATCTGTACTTTGGGCTGGATATGTATTTCTGAGAAAATACACCACCCAAATTCACTTTAGTGGCGACTCCTGTGGCAGAAAATATGGTTTCCAGCCTTAAGTTGGCCTTAATTGAGAAAATACCAGCATATCCTGATGCAGCCACCAGAGGCTATATTCACGGCTTCCTGGGGCCCATATCACACAAATGACACCACTGGTATAGCTGATGTAATCCTAAAACCTATGCAATCAGGTTTAGTAGGTGCCAGGTGATTTCCTGGCCAAATTTGATGGTTACAGAGCAACATCTGGTACTGGTTTGGGGTGATTTACATGTATTTCTGACCAATATAACAGCAATATTAGGCACAAATAATTTCTGTTCAGACATGTAATGCTTCAAATGTGCCTAAAATATCCTCATTTATTGTTCAAACATGCATGAAATCAAATAAGGCCTTCAGATTATCAACATTGTGATATATCTGACATCTCCCCCAATGAGGGGGGTGGCAGACCAGCCCCAACCCCCGGAACTGAAATTCCTAATATGGCCCTCGAGTAGGAGAGACCAACAGAAATTCATTCTAGGATATAAACTGAGTTTCCTGTGAAAATTTCAGCCAGATTGACCAACTTTAAGAGGTGGTTTGCACTGATCTGGCATTCTATGACACTCTCGCTACCTACACTCCCAGAATCTGTACTTTGGGCTGGATATGTATTTCTGAGAAAATACACCACCCAAATTCACTTTAGTGGCGACTCCTGTGGCAGAAAATATGGTTTCCAGCCTTAAGTTGGCCTTAATTGAGAAAATACCAGCATATCCTGATGCAGCCACCAGAGGCTATATTCACGGCTTCCTGGGGCCCATATCACACAAATGACACCACTGGTATAGCTGATGTAATCCTAAAACCTATGCAATCAGGTTTAGTAGGTGCCAGGTGATTTCCTGGCCAAATTTGATGGTTACAGAGCAACATCTGGTACTGGTTTGGGGTGATTTACATGTATTTCTGACCAATATAACAGCAATATTAGGCACAAATAATTTCTGTTCAGACATGTAATGCTTCAAATGTGCCTAAAATATCCCCATTTATTGTTTAAACATGCATGAAATCAAATAAGGCCTTCAGATTATCAACATTGTGATATATCTGACATCTCCCCCAATGAGGGGGGTGGCAGACCAGCCCCAACCCCCGGAACTGAAATTCCTAATATGGCCCTCGAGTAGGAGAGACCAACAGAAATTCATTCTAGGATATAAACTGAGTTTCCTGTGAAAATTTCAGCCAGATTGACCAACTTTAAGAGGTGGTTTGCACTGATCTGGCATTCTATGACACTCTCGCTACCTACACTCCCAGAATCTGTACTTTGGGCTGGATATGTATTTCTGAGAAAATACACCACCCAAATTCACTTTAGTGGCGACTCCTGTGGCAGAAAATATGGTTTCCAGCCTTAAGTTGGCCTTAATTGAGAAAATACCAGCATATCCTGATGCAGCCACCAGAGGCTATATTCACGGCTTCCTGGGGCCCATATCACACAAATGACACCACTGGTATAGCTGATGTAATCCTAAAACCTATGCAATCAGGTTTAGTAGGTGCCAGGTGATTTCCTGGCCAAATTTGATGGTTACAGAGCAACATCTGGTACTGGTTTGGGGTGATTTACATGTATTTCTGACCAATATAACAGCAATATTAGGCACAAATAATTTCTGTTCAGACATGTAATGCTTCAAATGTGCCTAAAATATCCCCATTTATTGTTTAAACATGCATGAAATCAAATAAGGCCTTCAGATTATCAACATTGTGATATATCTGACATCTCCCCCAATGAGGGGGGTGGCAGACCAGCCCCAACCCCCGGAACTGAAATTCCTAATATGGCCCTCGAGTAGGAGAGACCAACAGAAATTCATTCTAGGATATAAACTGAGTTTCCTGTGAAAATTTCAGCCAGATTGACCAACTTTAAGAGGTGGTTTGCACTGATCTGGCATTCTATGACACTCTCGCTACCTACACTCCCAGAATCTGTACTTTGGGCTGGATATGTATTTCTGAGAAAATACACCACCCAAATTCACTTTAGTGGCGACTCCTGTGGCAGAAAATATGGTTTCCAGCCTTAAGTTGGCCTTAATTAAGAAAATACCAGCATATCCTGATGCAGCCACCAGAGGCTATATTCACGGCTTCCTGGGGCCCATATCACACAAATGACACCACTGGTATAGCTGATGTAATCCTAAAACCTATGCAATCAGGTTTAGTAGGTGCCAGGTGATTTCCTGGCCAAATTTGATGGTTACAGAGCAACATCTGGTACTGGTTTGGGGTGATTTACATGTATTTCTGACCAATATAACAGCAATATTAGGCACAAATAATTTCTGTTCAGACATGTAATGCTTCAAATGTGCCTAAAATATCCCCATTTATTGTTTAAACATGCATGAAATCAAATAAGGCCTTCAGATTATCAACATTGTGATATATCTGACATCTCCCCCAATGAGGGGGGTGGCAGACCAGCCCCAACCCCCGGAACTGAAATTCCTAATATGGCCCTCGAGTAGGAGAGACCAACAGAAATTCATTCTAGGATATAAACTGAGTTTCCTGTGAAAATTTCAGCCAGATTGACCAACTTTAAGAGGTGGTTTGCACTGATCTGGCATTCTATGACACTCTCGCTACCTACACTCCCAGAATCTGTACTTTGGGCTGGATATGTATTTCTGAGAAAATACACCACCCAAATTCACTTTAGTGGCGACTCCTGTGGCAGAAAATATGGTTTCCAGCCTTAAGTTGGCCTTAATTGAGAAAATACCAGCATATCCTGATGCAGCCACCAGAGGCTATATTCACGGCTTCCTGGGGCCCATATCACACAAATGACACCACTGGTATAGCTGATGTAATCCTAAAACCTATGCAATCAGGTTTAGTAGGTGCCAGGTGATTTCCTGGCCAAATTTGATGGTTACAGAGCAACATCTGGTACTGGTTTGGGGTGATTTACATGTATTTCTGACCAATATAACAGCAATATTAGGCACAAATAATTTCTGTTCAGACATGTAATGCTTCAAATGTGCCTAAAATATCCTCATTTATTGTTCAAACATGCATGAAATCAAATAAGGCCTTCAGATTATCAACATTGTGATATATCTGACATCTCCCCCAATGAGGGGGGTGGCAGACCAGCCCCAACCCCCGGAACTGAAATTCCTAATATGGCCCTCGAGTAGGAGAGACCAACAGAAATTCATTCTAGGATATAAACTGAGTTTCCTGTGAAAATTTCAGCCAGATTGACCAACTTTAAGAGGTGGTTTGCACTGATCTGGCATTCTATGACACTCTCGCTACCTACACTCCCAGAATCTGTACTTTGGGCTGGATATGTATTTCTGAGAAAATACACCACCCAAATTCACTTTAGTGGCGACTCCTGTGGCAGAAAATATGGTTTCCAGCCTTAAGTTGGCCTTAATTAAGAAAATACCAGCATATCCTGATGCAGCCACCAGAGGCTATATTCACGGCTTCCTGGGGCCCATATCACACAAATGACACCACTGGTATAGCTGATGTAATCCTAAAACCTATGCAATCAGGTTTAGTAGGTGCCAGGTGATTTCCTGGCCAAATTTGATGGTTACAGAGCAACATCTGGTACTGGTTTGGGGTGATTTACATGTATTTCTGACCAATATAACAGCAATATTAGGCACAAATAATTTCTGTTCAGACATGTAATGCTTCAAATGTGCCTAAAATATCCCCATTTATTGTTTAAACATGCATGAAATCAAATAAGGCCTTCAGATTATCAACATTGTGATATATCTGACATCTCCCCCAATGAGGGGGGTGGCAGACCAGCCCCAACCCCCGGAACTGAAATTCCTAATATGGCCCTCGAGTAGGAGAGACCAACAGAAATTCATTCTAGGATATAAACTGAGTTTCCTGTGAAAATTTCAGCCAGATTGACCAACTTTAAGAGGTGGTTTGCACTGATCTGGCATTCTATGACACTCTCGCTACCTACACTCCCAGAATCTGTACTTTGGGCTGGATATGTATTTCTGAGAAAATACACCACCCAAATTCACTTTAGTGGCGACTCCTGTGGCAGAAAATATGGTTTCCAGCCTTAAGTTGGCCTTAATTGAGAAAATACCAGCATATCCTGATGCAGCCACCAGAGGCTATATTCACGGCTTCCTGGGGCCCATATCACACAAATGACACCACTGGTATAGCTGATGTAATCCTAAAACCTATGCAATCAGGTTTAGTAGGTGCCAGGTGATTTCCTGGCCAAATTTGATGGTTACAGAGCAACATCTGGTACTGGTTTGGGGTGATTTACATGTATTTCTGACCAATATAACAGCAATATTAGGCACAAATAATTTCTGTTCAGACATGTAATGCTTCAAATGTGCCTAAAATATCCTCATTTATTGTTCAAACATGCATGAAATCAAATAAGGCCTTCAGATTATCAACATTGTGATATATCTGACATCTCCCCCAATGAGGGGGGTGGCAGACCAGCCCCAACCCCCGGAACTGAAATTCCTAATATGGCCCTCGAGTAGGAGAGACCAACAGAAATTCATTCTAGGATATAAACTGAGTTTCCTGTGAAAATTTCAGCCAGATTGACCAACTTTAAGAGGTGGTTTGCACTGATCTGGCATTCTATGACACTCTCGCTACCTACACTCCCAGAATCTGTACTTTGGGCTGGATATGTATTTCTGAGAAAATACACCACCCAAATTCACTTTAGTGGCGACTCCTGTGGCAGAAAATATGGTTTCCAGCCTTAAGTTGGCCTTAATTGAGAAAATACCAGCATATCCTGATGCAGCCACCAGAGGCTATATTCACGGCTTCCTGGGGCCCATATCACACAAATGACACCACTGGTATAGCTGATGTAATCCTAAAACCTATGCAATCAGGTTTAGTAGGTGCCAGGTGATTTCCTGGCCAAATTTGATGGTTACAGAGCAACATCTGGTACTGGTTTGGGGTGATTTACATGTATTTCTGACCAATATAACAGCAATATTAGGCACAAATAATTTCTGTTCAGACATGTAATGCTTCAAATGTGCCTAAAATATCCCCATTTATTGTTTAAACATGCATGAAATCAAATAAGGCCTTCAGATTATCAACATTGTGATATATCTGACATCTCCCCCAATGAGGGGGGTGGCAGACCAGCCCCAACCCCCGGAACTGAAATTCCTAATATGGCCCTCGAGTAGGAGAGACCAACAGAAATTCATTCTAGGATATAAACTGAGTTTCCTGTGAAAATTTCAGCCAGATTGACCAACTTTAAGAGGTGGTTTGCACTGATCTGGCATTCTATGACACTCTCGCTACCTACACTCCCAGAATCTGTACTTTGGGCTGGATATGTATTTCTGAGAAAATACACCACCCAAATTCACTTTAGTGGCGACTCCTGTGGCAGAAAATATGGTTTCCAGCCTTAAGTTGGCCTTAATTAAGAAAATACCAGCATATCCTGATGCAGCCACCAGAGGCTATATTCACGGCTTCCTGGGGCCCATATCACACAAATGACACCACTGGTATAGCTGATGTAATCCTAAAACCTATGCAATCAGGTTTAGTAGGTGCCAGGTGATTTCCTGGCCAAATTTGATGGTTACAGAGCAACATCTGGTACTGGTTTGGGGTGATTTACATGTATTTCTGACCAATATAACAGCAATATTAGGCACAAATAATTTCTGTTCAGACATGTAATGCTTCAAATGTGCCTAAAATATCCCCATTTATTGTTTAAACATGCATGAAATCAAATAAGGCCTTCAGATTATCAACATTGTGATATATCTGACATCTCCCCCAATGAGGGGGGTGGCAGACCAGCCCCAACCCCCGGAACTGAAATTCCTAATATGGCCCTCGAGTAGGAGAGACCAACAGAAATTCATTCTAGGATATAAACTGAGTTTCCTGTGAAAATTTCAGCCAGATTGACCAACTTTAAGAGGTGGTTTGCACTGATCTGGCATTCTATGACACTCTCGCTACCTACACTCCCAGAATCTGTACTTTGGGCTGGATATGTATTTCTGAGAAAATACACCACCCAAATTCACTTTAGTGGCGACTCCTGTGGCAGAAAATATGGTTTCCAGCCTTAAGTTGGCCTTAATTGAGAAAATACCAGCATATCCTGATGCAGCCACCAGAGGCTATATTCACGGCTTCCTGGGGCCCATATCACACAAATGACACCACTGGTATAGCTGATGTAATTCTAAAACCTATGCAATCAGGTTTAGTAGGTGCCAGGTGATTTCCTGGCCAAATTTGATGGTTACAGAGCAACATCTGGTACTGGTTTGGGGTGATTTACATGTATTTCTGACCAATATAACAGCAATATTAGGCACAAATAATTTCTGTTCAGACATGTAATGCTTCAAATGTGCCTAAAATATCCCCATTTATTGTTTAAACATGCATGAAATCAAATAAGGCCTTCAGATTATCAACATTGTGATATATCTGACATCTCCCCCAATGAGGGGGGTGGCAGACCAGCCCCAACCCCCGGAACTGAAATTCCTAATATGGCCCTCGAGTAGGAGAGACCAACAGAAATTCATTCTAGGATATAAACTGAGTTTCCTGTGAAAATTTCAGCCAGATTGACCAACTTTAAGAGGTGGTTTGCACTGATCTGGCATTCTATGACACTCTCGCTACCTACACTCCCAGAATCTGTACTTTGGGCTGGATATGTATTTCTGAGAAAATACACCACCCAAATTCACTTTAGTGGCGACTCCTGTGGCAGAAAATATGGTTTCCAGCCTTAAGTTGGCCTTAATTGAGAAAATACCAGCATATCCTGATGCAGCCACCAGAGGCTATATTCACGGCTTCCTGGGGCCCATATCACACAAATGACACCACTGGTATAGCTGATGTAATCCTAAAACCTATGCAATCAGGTTTAGTAGGTGCCAGGTGATTTCCTGGCCAAATTTGATGGTTACAGAGCAACATCTGGTACTGGTTTGGGGTGATTTACATGTATTTCTGACCAATATAACAGCAATATTAGGCACAAATAATTTCTGTTCAGACATGTAATGCTTCAAATGTGCCTAAAATATCCCCATTTATTGTTTAAACATGCATGAAATCAAATAAGGCCTTCAGATTATCAACATTGTGATATATCTGACATCTCCCCCAATGAGGGGGGTGGCAGACCAGCCCCAACCCCCGGAACTGAAATTCCTAATATGGCCCTCGAGTAGGAGAGACCAACAGAAATTCATTCTAGGATATAAACTGAGTTTCCTGTGAAAATTTCAGCCAGATTGACCAACTTTAAGAGGTGGTTTGCACTGATCTGGCATTCTATGACACTCTCGCTACCTACACTCCCAGAATCTGTACTTTGGGCTGGATATGTATTTCTGAGAAAATACACCACCCAAATTCACTTTAGTGGCGACTCCTGTGGCAGAAAATATGGTTTCCAGCCTTAAGTTGGCCTTAATTGAGAAAATACCAGCATATCCTGATGCAGCCACCAGAGGCTATATTCACGGCTTCCTGGGGCCCATATCACACAAATGACACCACTGGTATAGCTGATGTAATTCTAAAACCTATGCAATCAGGTTTAGTAGGTGCCAGGTGATTTCCTGGCCAAATTTGATGGTTACAGAGCAACATCTGGTACTGGTTTGGGGTGATTTACATGTATTTCTGACCAATATAACAGCAATATTAGGCACAAATAATTTCTGTTCAGACATGTAATGCTTCAAATGTGCCTAAAATATCCCCATTTATTGTTTAAACATGCATGAAATCAAATAAGGCCTTCAGATTATGAACATTGTGATATATCTGACATCTCCCCCAATGAGGGGGGTGGCAGACCAGCCCCAACCCCCGGAACTGAAATTCCTAATATGGCCCTCGAGTAGGAGAGACCAACAGAAATTCATTCTAGGATATAAACTGAGTTTCCTGTGAAAATTTCAGCCAGATTGACCAACTTTAAGAGGTGGTTTGCACTGATCTGGCATTCTATGACACTCTCGCTACCTACACTCCCAGAATCTGTACTTTGGGCTGGATATGTATTTCTGAGAAAATACACCACCCAAATTCACTTTAGTGGCGACTCCTGTGGCAGAAAATATGGTTTCCAGCCTTAAGTTGGCCTTAATTGAGAAAATACCAGCATATCCTGATGCAGCCACCAGAGGCTATATTCACGGCTTCCTGGGGCCCATATCACACAAATGACACCACTGGTATAGCTGATGTAATCCTAAAACCTATGCAATCAGGTTTAGTAGGTGCCAGGTGATTTCCTGGCCAAATTTGATGGTTACAGAGCAACATCTGGTACTGGTTTGGGGTGATTTACATGTATTTCTGACCAATATAACAGCAATATTAGGCACAAATAATTTCTGTTCAGACATGTAATGCTTCAAATGTGCCTAAAATATCCCCATTTATTGTTTAAACATGCATGAAATCAAATAAGGCCTTCAGATTATCAACATTGTGATATATCTGACATCTCCCCCAATGAGGGGGGTGGCAGACCAGCCCCAACCCCCGGAACTGAAATTCCTAATATGGCCCTCGAGTAGGAGAGACCAACAGAAATTCATTCTAGGATATAAACTGAGTTTCCTGTGAAAATTTCAGCCAGATTGACCAACTTTAAGAGGTGGTTTGCACTGATCTGGCATTCTATGACACTCTCGCTACCTACACTCCCAGAATCTGTACTTTGGGCTGGATATGTATTTCTGAGAAAATACACCACCCAAATTCACTTTAGTGGCGACTCCTGTGGCAGAAAATATGGTTTCCAGCCTTAAGTTGGCCTTAATTGAGAAAATACCAGCATATCCTGATGCAGCCACCAGAGGCTATATTCACGGCTTCCTGGGGCCCATATCACACAAATGACACCACTGGTATAGCTGATGTAATCCTAAAACCTATGCAATCAGGTTTAGTAGGTGCCAGGTGATTTCCTGGCCAAATTTGATGGTTACAGAGCAACATCTGGTACTGGTTTGGGGTGATTTACATGTATTTCTGACCAATATAACAGCAATATTAGGCACAAATAATTTCTGTTCAGACATGTAATGCTTCAAATGTGCCTAAAATATCCCCATTTATTGTTTAAACATGCATGAAATCAAATAAGGCCTTCAGATTATCAACATTGTGATATATCTGACATCTCCCCCAATGAGGGGGGTGGCAGACCAGCCCCAACCCCCGGAACTGAAATTCCTAATATGGCCCTCGAGTAGGAGAGACCAACAGAAATTCATTCTAGGATATAAACTGAGTTTCCTGTGAAAATTTCAGCCAGATTGACCAACTTTAAGAGGTGGTTTGCACTGATCTGGCATTCTATGACACTCTCGCTACCTACACTCCCAGAATCTGTACTTTGGGCTGGATATGTATTTCTGAGAAAATACACCACCCAAATTCACTTTAGTGGCGACTCCTGTGGCAGAAAATATGGTTTCCAGCCTTAAGTTGGCCTTAATTAAGAAAATACCAGCATATCCTGATGCAGCCACCAGAGGCTATATTCACGGCTTCCTGGGGCCCATATCACACAAATGACACCACTGGTATAGCTGATGTAATCCTAAAACCTATGCAATCAGGTTTAGTAGGTGCCAGGTGATTTCCTGGCCAAATTTGATGGTTACAGAGCAACATCTGGTACTGGTTTGGGGTGATTTACATGTATTTCTGACCAATATAACAGCAATATTAGGCACAAATAATTTCTGTTCAGACATGTAATGCTTCAAATGTGCCTAAAATATCCCCATTTATTGTTTAAACATGCATGAAATCAAATAAGGCCTTCAGATTATCAACATTGTGATATATCTGACATCTCCCCCAATGAGGGGGGTGGCAGACCAGCCCCAACCCCCGGAACTGAAATTCCTAATATGGCCCTCGAGTAGGAGAGACCAACAGAAATTCATTCTAGGATATAAACTGAGTTTCCTGTGAAAATTTCAGCCAGATTGACCAACTTTAAGAGGTGGTTTGCACTGATCTGGCATTCTATGACACTCTCGCTACCTACACTCCCAGAATCTGTACTTTGGGCTGGATATGTATTTCTGAGAAAATACACCACCCAAATTCACTTTAGTGGCGACTCCTGTGGCAGAAAATATGGTTTCCAGCCTTAAGTTGGCCTTAATTGAGAAAATACCAGCATATCCTGATGCAGCCACCAGAGGCTATATTCACGGCTTCCTGGGGCCCATATCACACAAATGACACCACTGGTATAGCTGATGTAATTCTAAAACCTATGCAATCAGGTTTAGTAGGTGCCAGGTGATTTCCTGGCCAAATTTGATGGTTACAGAGCAACATCTGGTACTGGTTTGGGGTGATTTACATGTATTTCTGACCAATATAACAGCAATATTAGGCACAAATAATTTCTGTTCAGACATGTAATGCTTCAAATGTGCCTAAAATATCCCCATTTATTGTTTAAACATGCATGAAATCAAATAAGGCCTTCAGATTATCAACATTGTGATATATCTGACATCTCCCCCAATGAGGGGGGTGGCAGACCAGCCCCAACCCCCGGAACTGAAATTCCTAATATGGCCCTCGAGTAGGAGAGACCAACAGAAATTCATTCTAGGATATAAACTGAGTTTCCTGTGAAAATTTCAGCCAGATTGACCAACTTTAAGAGGTGGTTTGCACTGATCTGGCATTCTATGACACTCTCGCTACCTACACTCCCAGAATCTGTACTTTGGGCTGGATATGTATTTCTGAGAAAATACACCACCCAAATTCACTTTAGTGGCGACTCCTGTGGCAGAAAATATGGTTTCCAGCCTTAAGTTGGCCTTAATTGAGAAAATACCAGCATATCCTGATGCAGCCACCAGAGGCTATATTCACGGCTTCCTGGGGCCCATATCACACAAATGACACCACTGGTATAGCTGATGTAATCCTAAAACCTATGCAATCAGGTTTAGTAGGTGCCAGGTGATTTCCTGGCCAAATTTGATGGTTACAGAGCAACATCTGGTACTGGTTTGGGGTGATTTACATGTATTTCTGACCAATATAACAGCAATATTAGGCACAAATAATTTCTGTTCAGACATGTAATGCTTCAAATGTGCCTAAAATATCCCCATTTATTGTTTAAACATGCATGAAATCAAATAAGGCCTTCAGATTATCAACATTGTGATATATCTGACATCTCCCCCAATGAGGGGGGTGGCAGACCAGCCCCAACCCCCGGAACTGAAATTCCTAATATGGCCCTCGAGTAGGAGAGACCAACAGAAATTCATTCTAGGATATAAACTGAGTTTCCTGTGAAAATTTCAGCCAGATTGACCAACTTTAAGAGGTGGTTTGCACTGATCTGGCATTCTATGACACTCTCGCTACCTACACTCCCAGAATCTGTACTTTGGGCTGGATATGTATTTCTGAGAAAATACACCACCCAAATTCACTTTAGTGGCGACTCCTGTGGCAGAAAATATGGTTTCCAGCCTTAAGTTGGCCTTAATTGAGAAAATACCAGCATATCCTGATGCAGCCACCAGAGGCTATATTCACGGCTTCCTGGGGCCCATATCACACAAATGACACCACTGGTATAGCTGATGTAATTCTAAAACCTATGCAATCAGGTTTAGTAGGTGCCAGGTGATTTCCTGGCCAAATTTGATGGTTACAGAGCAACATCTGGTACTGGTTTGGGGTGATTTACATGTATTTCTGACCAATATAACAGCAATATTAGGCACAAATAATTTCTGTTCAGACATGTAATGCTTCAAATGTGCCTAAAATATCCCCATTTATTGTTTAAACATGCATGAAATCAAATAAGGCCTTCAGATTATCAACATTGTGATATATCTGACATCTCCCCCAATGAGGGGGGTGGCAGACCAGCCCCAACCCCCGGAACTGAAATTCCTAATATGGCCCTCGAGTAGGAGAGACCAACAGAAATTCATTCTAGGATATAAACTGAGTTTCCTGTGAAAATTTCAGCCAGATTGACCAACTTTAAGAGGTGGTTTGCACTGATCTGGCATTCTATGACACTCTCGCTACCTACACTCCCAGAATCTGTACTTTGGGCTGGATATGTATTTCTGAGAAAATACACCACCCAAATTCACTTTAGTGGCGACTCCTGTGGCAGAAAATATGGTTTCCAGCCTTAAGTTGGCCTTAATTGAGAAAATACCAGCATATCCTGATGCAGCCACCAGAGGCTATATTCACGGCTTCCTGGGGCCCATATCACACAAATGACACCACTGGTATAGCTGATGTAATCCTAAAACCTATGCAATCAGGTTTAGTAGGTGCCAGGTGATTTCCTGGCCAAATTTGATGGTTACAGAGCAACATCTGGTACTGGTTTGGGGTGATTTACATGTATTTCTGACCAATATAACAGCAATATTAGGCACAAATAATTTCTGTTCAGACATGTAATGCTTCAAATGTGCCTAAAATATCCCCATTTATTGTTTAAACATGCATGAAATCAAATAAGGCCTTCAGATTATCAACATTGTGATATATCTGACATCTCCCCCAATGAGGGGGGTGGCAGACCAGCCCCAACCCCCGGAACTGAAATTCCTAATATGGCCCTCGAGTAGGAGAGACCAACAGAAATTCATTCTAGGATATAAACTGAGTTTCCTGTGAAAATTTCAGCCAGATTGACCAACTTTAAGAGGTGGTTTGCACTGATCTGGCATTCTATGACACTCTCGCTACCTACACTCCCAGAATCTGTACTTTGGGCTGGATATGTATTTCTGAGAAAATACACCACCCAAATTCACTTTAGTGGCGACTCCTGTGGCAGAAAATATGGTTTCCAGCCTTAAGTTGGCCTTAATTGAGAAAATACCAGCATATCCTGATGCAGCCACCAGAGGCTATATTCACGGCTTCCTGGGGCCCATATCACACAAATGACACCACTGGTATAGCTGATGTAATTCTAAAACCTATGCAATCAGGTTTAGTAGGTGCCAGGTGATTTCCTGGCCAAATTTGATGGTTACAGAGCAACATCTGGTACTGGTTTGGGGTGATTTACATGTATTTCTGACCAATATAACAGCAATATTAGGCACAAATAATTTCTGTTCAGACATGTAATGCTTCAAATGTGCCTAAAATATCCCCATTTATTGTTTAAACATGCATGAAATCAAATAAGGCCTTCAGATTATGAACATTGTGATATATCTGACATCTCCCCCAATGAGGGGGGTGGCAGACCAGCCCCAACCCCCGGAACTGAAATTCCTAATATGGCCCTCGAGTAGGAGAGACCAACAGAAATTCATTCTAGGATATAAACTGAGTTTCCTGTGAAAATTTCAGCCAGATTGACCAACTTTAAGAGGTGGTTTGCACTGATCTGGCATTCTATGACACTCTCGCTACCTACACTCCCAGAATCTGTACTTTGGGCTGGATATGTATTTCTGAGAAAATACACCACCCAAATTCACTTTAGTGGCGACTCCTGTGGCAGAAAATATGGTTTCCAGCCTTAAGTTGGCCTTAATTGAGAAAATACCAGCATATCCTGATGCAGCCACCAGAGGCTATATTCACGGCTTCCTGGGGCCCATATCACACAAATGACACCACTGGTATAGCTGATGTAATCCTAAAACCTATGCAATCAGGTTTAGTAGGTGCCAGGTGATTTCCTGGCCAAATTTGATGGTTACAGAGCAACATCTGGTACTGGT
Organism: Sabellastarte sp. h YS-2021; assembly: GCA_964017235.1. Taxonomy (NCBI): domain Eukaryota; kingdom Metazoa; phylum Annelida; class Polychaeta; order Sabellida; family Sabellidae; genus Sabellastarte; species Sabellastarte sp. h YS-2021. Next base: position 92,178 of record CAXHLB010000398.1, read on the forward strand.
TTGGGGTGATTTACATGTATTTCTGACCAATATAACAGCAATATTAGGCACAAATAATTTCTGTTCAGACATGTAATGCTTCAAATGTGCCTAAAATATCCCCATTTATTGTTTAAACATGCATGAAATCAAATAAGGCCTTCAGATTATCAACATTGTGATATATCTGACATCTCCCCCAATGAGGGGGGTGGCAGACCAGCCCCAACCCCCGGAACTGAAATTCCTAATATGGCCCTCGAGTAGGAGAGACCAACAGAAATTCATTCTAGGATATAAACTGAGTTTCCTGTGAAAATTTCAGCCAGATTGACCAACTTTAAGAGGTGGTTTGCACTGATCTGGCATTCTATGACACTCTCGCTACCTACACTCCCAGAATCTGTACTTTGGGCTGGATATGTATTTCTGAGAAAATACACCACCCAAATTCACTTTAGTGGCGACTCCTGTGGCAGAAAATATGGTTTCCAGCCTTAAGTTGGCCTTAATTGAGAAAATACCAGCATATCCTGATGCAGCCACCAGAGGCTATATTCACGGCTTCCTGGGGCCCATATCACACAAATGACACCACTGGTATAGCTGATGTAATCCTAAAACCTATGCAATCAGGTTTAGTAGGTGCCAGGTGATTTCCTGGCCAAATTTGATGGTTACAGAGCAACATCTGGTACTGGTTTGGGGTGATTTACATGTATTTCTGACCAATATAACAGCAATATTAGGCACAAATAATTTCTGTTCAGACATGTAATGCTTCAAATGTGCCTAAAATATCCCCATTTATTGTTTAAACATGCATGAAATCAAATAAGGCCTTCAGATTATCAACATTGTGATATATCTGACATCTCCCCCAATGAGGGGGGTGGCAGACCAGCCCCAACCCCCGGAACTGAAATTCCTAATATGGCCCTCGAGTAGGAGAGACCAACAGAAATTCATTCTAGGATATAAACTGAGTTTCCTGTGAAAATTTCAGCCAGATTGACCAACTTTAAGAGGTGGTTTGCACTGATCTGGCATTCTATGACACTCTCGCTACCTACACTCCCAGAATCTGTACTTTGGGCTGGATATGTATTTCTGAGAAAATACACCACCCAAATTCACTTTAGTGGCGACTCCTGTGGCAGAAAATATGGTTTCCAGCCTTAAGTTGGCCTTAATTGAGAAAATACCAGCATATCCTGATGCAGCCACCAGAGGCTATATTCACGGCTTCCTGGGGCCCATATCACACAAATGACACCACTGGTATAGCTGATGTAATCCTAAAACCTATGCAATCAGGTTTAGTAGGTGCCAGGTGATTTCCTGGCCAAATTTGATGGTTACAGAGCAACATCTGGTACTGGTTTGGGGTGATTTACATGTATTTCTGACCAATATAACAGCAATATTAGGCACAAATAATTTCTGTTCAGACATGTAATGCTTCAAATGTGCCTAAAATATCCCCATTTATTGTTTAAACATGCATGAAATCAAATAAGGCCTTCAGATTATCAACATTGTGATATATCTGACATCTCCCCCAATGAGGGGGGTGGCAGACCAGCCCCAACCCCCGGAACTGAAATTCCTAATATGGCCCTCGAGTAGGAGAGACCAACAGAAATTCATTCTAGGATATAAACTGAGTTTCCTGTGAAAATTTCAGCCAGATTGACCAACTTTAAGAGGTGGTTTGCACTGATCTGGCATTCTATGACACTCTCGCTACCTACACTCCCAGAATCTGTACTTTGGGCTGGATATGTATTTCTGAGAAAATACACCACCCAAATTCACTTTAGTGGCGACTCCTGTGGCAGAAAATATGGTTTCCAGCCTTAAGTTGGCCTTAATTGAGAAAATACCAGCATATCCTGATGCAGCCACCAGAGGCTATATTCACGGCTTCCTGGGGCCCATATCACACAAATGACACCACTGGTATAGCTGATGTAATCCTAAAACCTATGCAATCAGGTTTAGTAGGTGCCAGGTGATTTCCTGGCCAAATTTGATGGTTACAGAGCAACATCTGGTACTGGTTTGGGGTGATTTACATGTATTTCTGACCAATATAACAGCAATATTAGGCACAAATAATTTCTGTTCAGACATGTAATGCTTCAAATGTGCCTAAAATATCCCCATTTATTGTTTAAACATGCATGAAATCAAATAAGGCCTTCAGATTATCAACATTGTGATATATCTGACATCTCCCCCAATGAGGGGGGTGGCAGACCAGCCCCAACCCCCGGAACTGAAATTCCTAATATGGCCCTCGAGTAGGAGAGACCAACAGAAATTCATTCTAGGATATAAACTGAGTTTCCTGTGAAAATTTCAGCCAGATTGACCAACTTTAAGAGGTGGTTTGCACTGATCTGGCATTCTATGACACTCTCGCTACCTACACTCCCAGAATCTGTACTTTGGGCTGGATATGTATTTCTGAGAAAATACACCACCCAAATTCACTTTAGTGGCGACTCCTGTGGCAGAAAATATGGTTTCCAGCCTTAAGTTGGCCTTAATTGAGAAAATACCAGCATATCCTGATGCAGCCACCAGAGGCTATATTCACGGCTTCCTGGGGCCCATATCACACAAATGACACCACTGGTATAGCTGATGTAATCCTAAAACCTATGCAATCAGGTTTAGTAGGTGCCAGGTGATTTCCTGGCCAAATTTGATGGTTACAGAGCAACATCTGGTACTGGTTTGGGGTGATTTACATGTATTTCTGACCAATATAACAGCAATATTAGGCACAAATAATTTCTGTTCAGACATGTAATGCTTCAAATGTGCCTAAAATATCCCCATTTATTGTTTAAACATGCATGAAATCAAATAAGGCCTTCAGATTATCAACATTGTGATATATCTGACATCTCCCCCAATGAGGGGGGTGGCAGACCAGCCCCAACCCCCGGAACTGAAATTCCTAATATGGCCCTCGAGTAGGAGAGACCAACAGAAATTCATTCTAGGATATAAACTGAGTTTCCTGTGAAAATTTCAGCCAGATTGACCAACTTTAAGAGGTGGTTTGCACTGATCTGGCATTCTATGACACTCTCGCTACCTACACTCCCAGAATCTGTACTTTGGGCTGGATATGTATTTCTGAGAAAATACACCACCCAAATTCACTTTAGTGGCGACTCCTGTGGCAGAAAATATGGTTTCCAGCCTTAAGTTGGCCTTAATTAAGAAAATACCAGCATATCCTGATGCAGCCACCAGAGGCTATATTCACGGCTTCCTGGGGCCCATATCACACAAATGACACCACTGGTATAGCTGATGTAATCCTAAAACCTATGCAATCAGGTTTAGTAGGTGCCAGGTGATTTCCTGGCCAAATTTGATGGTTACAGAGCAACATCTGGTACTGGTTTGGGGTGATTTACATGTATTTCTGACCAATATAACAGCAATATTAGGCACAAATAATTTCTGTTCAGACATGTAATGCTTCAAATGTGCCTAAAATATCCCCATTTATTGTTTAAACATGCATGAAATCAAATAAGGCCTTCAGATTATCAACATTGTGATATATCTGACATCTCCCCCAATGAGGGGGGTGGCAGACCAGCCCCAACCCCCGGAACTGAAATTCCTAATATGGCCCTCGAGTAGGAGAGACCAACAGAAATTCATTCTAGGATATAAACTGAGTTTCCTGTGAAAATTTCAGCCAGATTGACCAACTTTAAGAGGTGGTTTGCACTGATCTGGCATTCTATGACACTCTCGCTACCTACACTCCCAGAATCTGTACTTTGGGCTGGATATGTATTTCTGAGAAAATACACCACCCAAATTCACTTTAGTGGCGACTCCTGTGGCAGAAAATATGGTTTCCAGCCTTAAGTTGGCCTTAATTGAGAAAATACCAGCATATCCTGATGCAGCCACCAGAGGCTATATTCACGGCTTCCTGGGGCCCATATCACACAAATGACACCACTGGTATAGCTGATGTAATCCTAAAACCTATGCAATCAGGTTTAGTAGGTGCCAGGTGATTTCCTGGCCAAATTTGATGGTTACAGAGCAACATCTGGTACTGGTTTGGGGTGATTTACATGTATTTCTGACCAATATAACAGCAATATTAGGCACAAATAATTTCTGTTCAGACATGTAATGCTTCAAATGTGCCTAAAATATCCCCATTTATTGTTTAAACATGCATGAAATCAAATAAGGCCTTCAGATTATCAACATTGTGATATATCTGACATCTCCCCCAATGAGGGGGGTGGCAGACCAGCCCCAACCCCCGGAACTGAAATTCCTAATATGGCCCTCGAGTAGGAGAGACCAACAGAAATTCATTCTAGGATATAAACTGAGTTTCCTGTGAAAATTTCAGCCAGATTGACCAACTTTAAGAGGTGGTTTGCACTGATCTGGCATTCTATGACACTCTCGCTACCTACACTCCCAGAATCTGTACTTTGGGCTGGATATGTATTTCTGAGAAAATACACCACCCAAATTCACTTTAGTGGCGACTCCTGTGGCAGAAAATATGGTTTCCAGCCTTAAGTTGGCCTTAATTGAGAAAATACCAGCATATCCTGATGCAGCCACCAGAGGCTATATTCACGGCTTCCTGGGGCCCATATCACACAAATGACACCACTGGTATAGCTGATGTAATCCTAAAACCTATGCAATCAGGTTTAGTAGGTGCCAGGTGATTTCCTGGCCAAATTTGATGGTTACAGAGCAACATCTGGTACTGGTTTGGGGTGATTTACATGTATTTCTGACCAATATAACAGCAATATTAGGCACAAATAATTTCTGTTCAGACATGTAATGCTTCAAATGTGCCTAAAATATCCCCATTTATTGTTTAAACATGCATGAAATCAAATAAGGCCTTCAGATTATCAACATTGTGATATATCTGACATCTCCCCCAATGAGGGGGGTGGCAGACCAGCCCCAACCCCCGGAACTGAAATTCCTAATATGGCCCTCGAGTAGGAGAGACCAACAGAAATTCATTCTAGGATATAAACTGAGTTTCCTGTGAAAATTTCAGCCAGATTGACCAACTTTAAGAGGTGGTTTGCACTGATCTGGCATTCTATGACACTCTCGCTACCTACACTCCCAGAATCTGTACTTTGGGCTGGATATGTATTTCTGAGAAAATACACCACCCAAATTCACTTTAGTGGCGACTCCTGTGGCAGAAAATATGGTTTCCAGCCTTAAGTTGGCCTTAATTGAGAAAATACCAGCATATCCTGATGCAGCCACCAGAGGCTATATTCACGGCTTCCTGGGGCCCATATCACACAAATGACACCACTGGTATAGCTGATGTAATCCTAAAACCTATGCAATCAGGTTTAGTAGGTGCCAGGTGATTTCCTGGCCAAATTTGATGGTTACAGAGCAACATCTGGTACTGGTTTGGGGTGATTTACATGTATTTCTGACCAATATAACAGCAATATTAGGCACAAATAATTTCTGTTCAGACATGTAATGCTTCAAATGTGCCTAAAATATCCCCATTTATTGTTTAAACATGCATGAAATCAAATAAGGCCTTCAGATTATCAACATTGTGATATATCTGACATCTCCCCCAATGAGGGGGGTGGCAGACCAGCCCCAACCCCCGGAACTGAAATTCCTAATATGGCCCTCGAGTAGGAGAGACCAACAGAAATTCATTCTAGGATATAAACTGAGTTTCCTGTGAAAATTTCAGCCAGATTGACCAACTTTAAGAGGTGGTTTGCACTGATCTGGCATTCTATGACACTCTCGCTACCTACACTCCCAGAATCTGTACTTTGGGCTGGATATGTATTTCTGAGAAAATACACCACCCAAATTCACTTTAGTGGCGACTCCTGTGGCAGAAAATATGGTTTCCAGCCTTAAGTTGGCCTTAATTGAGAAAATACCAGCATATCCTGATGCAGCCACCAGAGGCTATATTCACGGCTTCCTGGGGCCCATATCACACAAATGACACCACTGGTATAGCTGATGTAATCCTAAAACCTATGCAATCAGGTTTAGTAGGTGCCAGGTGATTTCCTGGCCAAATTTGATGGTTACAGAGCAACATCTGGTACTGGTTTGGGGTGATTTACATGTATTTCTGACCAATATAACAGCAATATTAGGCACAAATAATTTCTGTTCAGACATGTAATGCTTCAAATGTGCCTAAAATATCCCCATTTATTGTTTAAACATGCATGAAATCAAATAAGGCCTTCAGATTATCAACATTGTGATATATCTGACATCTCCCCCAATGAGGGGGGTGGCAGACCAGCCCCAACCCCCGGAACTGAAATTCCTAATATGGCCCTCGAGTAGGAGAGACCAACAGAAATTCATTCTAGGATATAAACTGAGTTTCCTGTGAAAATTTCAGCCAGATTGACCAACTTTAAGAGGTGGTTTGCACTGATCTGGCATTCTATGACACTCTCGCTACCTACACTCCCAGAATCTGTACTTTGGGCTGGATATGTATTTCTGAGAAAATACACCACCCAAATTCACTTTAGTGGCGACTCCTGTGGCAGAAAATATGGTTTCCAGCCTTAAGTTGGCCTTAATTGAGAAAATACCAGCATATCCTGATGCAGCCACCAGAGGCTATATTCACGGCTTCCTGGGGCCCATATCACACAAATGACACCACTGGTATAGCTGATGTAATCCTAAAACCTATGCAATCAGGTTTAGTAGGTGCCAGGTGATTTCCTGGCCAAATTTGATGGTTACAGAGCAACATCTGGTACTGGTTTGGGGTGATTTACATGTATTTCTGACCAATATAACAGCAATATTAGGCACAAATAATTTCTGTTCAGACATGTAATGCTTCAAATGTGCCTAAAATATCCCCATTTATTGTTTAAACATGCATGAAATCAAATAAGGCCTTCAGATTATCAACATTGTGATATATCTGACATCTCCCCCAATGAGGGGGGTGGCAGACCAGCCCCAACCCCCGGAACTGAAATTCCTAATATGGCCCTCGAGTAGGAGAGACCAACAGAAATTCATTCTAGGATATAAACTGAGTTTCCTGTGAAAATTTCAGCCAGATTGACCAACTTTAAGAGGTGGTTTGCACTGATCTGGCATTCTATGACACTCTCGCTACCTACACTCCCAGAATCTGTACTTTGGGCTGGATATGTATTTCTGAGAAAATACACCACCCAAATTCACTTTAGTGGCGACTCCTGTGGCAGAAAATATGGTTTCCAGCCTTAAGTTGGCCTTAATTAAGAAAATACCAGCATATCCTGATGCAGCCACCAGAGGCTATATTCACGGCTTCCTGGGGCCCATATCACACAAATGACACCACTGGTATAGCTGATGTAATCCTAAAACCTATGCAATCAGGTTTAGTAGGTGCCAGGTGATTTCCTGGCCAAATTTGATGGTTACAGAGCAACATCTGGTACTGGTTTGGGGTGATTTACATGTATTTCTGACCAATATAACAGCAATATTAGGCACAAATAATTTCTGTTCAGACATGTAATGCTTCAAATGTGCCTAAAATATCCCCATTTATTGTTTAAACATGCATGAAATCAAATAAGGCCTTCAGATTATCAACATTGTGATATATCTGACATCTCCCCCAATGAGGGGGGTGGCAGACCAGCCCCAACCCCCGGAACTGAAATTCCTAATATGGCCCTCGAGTAGGAGAGACCAACAGAAATTCATTCTAGGATATAAACTGAGTTTCCTGTGAAAATTTCAGCCAGATTGACCAACTTTAAGAGGTGGTTTGCACTGATCTGGCATTCTATGACACTCTCGCTACCTACACTCCCAGAATCTGTACTTTGGGCTGGATATGTATTTCTGAGAAAATACACCACCCAAATTCACTTTAGTGGCGACTCCTGTGGCAGAAAATATGGTTTCCAGCCTTAAGTTGGCCTTAATTGAGAAAATACCAGCATATCCTGATGCAGCCACCAGAGGCTATATTCACGGCTTCCTGGGGCCCATATCACACAAATGACACCACTGGTATAGCTGATGTAATCCTAAAACCTATGCAATCAGGTTTAGTAGGTGCCAGGTGATTTCCTGGCCAAATTTGATGGTTACAGAGCAACATCTGGTACTGGTTTGGGGTGATTTACATGTATTTCTGACCAATATAACAGCAATATTAGGCACAAATAATTTCTGTTCAGACATGTAATGCTTCAAATGTGCCTAAAATATCCCCATTTATTGTTTAAACATGCATGAAATCAAATAAGGCCTTCAGATTATCAACATTGTGATATATCTGACATCTCCCCCAATGAGGGGGGTGGCAGACCAGCCCCAACCCCCGGAACTGAAATTCCTAATATGGCCCTCGAGTAGGAGAGACCAACAGAAATTCATTCTAGGATATAAACTGAGTTTCCTGTGAAAATTTCAGCCAGATTGACCAACTTTAAGAGGTGGTTTGCACTGATCTGGCATTCTATGACACTCTCGCTACCTACACTCCCAGAATCTGTACTTTGGGCTGGATATGTATTTCTGAGAAAATACACCACCCAAATTCACTTTAGTGGCGACTCCTGTGGCAGAAAATATGGTTTCCAGCCTTAAGTTGGCCTTAATTGAGAAAATACCAGCATATCCTGATGCAGCCACCAGAGGCTATATTCACGGCTTCCTGGGGCCCATATCACACAAATGACACCACTGGTATAGCTGATGTAATCCTAAAACCTATGCAATCAGGTTTAGTAGGTGCCAGGTGATTTCCTGGCCAAATTTGATGGTTACAGAGCAACATCTGGTACTGGTTTGGGGTGATTTACATGTATTTCTGACCAATATAACAGCAATATTAGGCACAAATAATTTCTGTTCAGACATGTAATGCTTCAAATGTGCCTAAAATATCCCCATTTATTGTTTAAACATGCATGAAATCAAATAAGGCCTTCAGATTATCAACATTGTGATATATCTGACATCTCCCCCAATGAGGGGGGTGGCAGACCAGCCCCAACCCCCGGAACTGAAATTCCTAATATGGCCCTCGAGTAGGAGAGACCAACAGAAATTCATTCTAGGATATAAACTGAGTTTCCTGTGAAAATTTCAGCCAGATTGACCAACTTTAAGAGGTGGTTTGCACTGATCTGGCATTCTATGACACTCTCGCTACCTACACTCCCAGAATCTGTACTTTGGGCTGGATATGTATTTCTGAGAAAATACACCACCCAAATTCACTTTAGTGGCGACTCCTGTGGCAGAAAATATGGTTCCAGCCTTAAGTTGGCCTTAATTGAGAAAATACCAGCATATCCTGATGCAGCCACCAGAGGCTATATTCACGGCTTCCTGGGGCCCATATCACACAAATGACACCACTGGTATAGCTGATGTAATCCTAAAACCTATGCAATCAGGTTTAGTAGGTGCCAGGTGATTTCCTGGCCAAATTTGATGGTTACAGAGCAACATCTGGTACTGGTTTGGGGTGATTTACATGTATTTCTGACCAATATAACAGCAATATTAGGCACAAATAATTTCTGTTCAGACATGTAATGCTTCAAATGTGCCTAAAATATCCCCATTTATTGTTTAAACATGCATGAAATCAAATAAGGCCTTCAGATTATCAACATTGTGATATATCTGACATCTCCCCCAATGAGGGGGGTGGCAGACCAGCCCCAACCCCCGGAACTGAAATTCCTAATATGGCCCTCGAGTAGGAGAGACCAACAGAAATTCATTCTAGGATATAAACTGAGTTTCCTGTGAAAATTTCAGCCAGATTGACCAACTTTAAGAGGTGGTTTGCACTGATCTGGCATTCTATGACACTCTCGCTACCTACACTCCCAGAATCTGTACTTTGGGCTGGATATGTATTTCTGAGAAAATACACCACCCAAATTCACTTTAGTGGCGACTCCTGTGGCAGAAAATATGGTTTCCAGCCTTAAGTTGGCCTTAATTGAGAAAATACCAGCATATCCTGATGCAGCCACCAGAGGCTATATTCACGGCTTCCTGGGGCCCATATCACACAAATGACACCACTGGTATAGCTGATGTAATCCTAAAACCTATGCAATCAGGTTTAGTAGGTGCCAGGTGATTTCCTGGCCAAATTTGATGGTTACAGAGCAACATCTGGTACTGGTTTGGGGTGATTTACATGTATTTCTGACCAATATAACAGCAATATTAGGCACAAATAATTTCTGTTCAGACATGTAATGCTTCAAATGTGCCTAAAATATCCCCATTTATTGTTTAAACATGCATGAAATCAAATAAGGCCTTCAGATTATCAACATTGTGATATATCTGACATCTCCCCCAATGAGGGGGGTGGCAGACCAGCCCCAACCCCCGGAACTGAAATTCCTAATATGGCCCTCGAGTAGGAGAGACCAACAGAAATTCATTCTAGGATATAAACTGAGTTTCCTGTGAAAATTTCAGCCAGATTGACCAACTTTAAGAGGTGGTTTGCACTGATCTGGCATTCTATGACACTCTCGCTACCTACACTCCCAGAATCTGTACTTTGGGCTGGATATGTATTTCTGAGAAAATACACCACCCAAATTCACTTTAGTGGCGACTCCTGTGGCAGAAAATATGGTTTCCAGCCTTAAGTTGGCCTTAATTGAGAAAATACCAGCATATCCTGATGCAGCCACCAGAGGCTATATTCACGGCTTCCTGGGGCCCATATCACACAAATGACACCACTGGTATAGCTGATGTAATCCTAAAACCTATGCAATCAGGTTTAGTAGGTGCCAGGTGATTTCCTGGCCAAATTTGATGGTTACAGAGCAACATCTGGTACTGGTTTGGGGTGATTTACATGTATTTCTGACCAATATAACAGCAATATTAGGCACAAATAATTTCTGTTCAGACATGTAATGCTTCAAATGTGCCTAAAATATCCCCATTTATTGTTTAAACATGCATGAAATCAAATAAGGCCTTCAGATTATCAACATTGTGATATATCTGACATCTCCCCCAATGAGGGGGGTGGCAGACCAGCCCCAACCCCCGGAACTGAAATTCCTAATATGGCCCTCGAGTAGGAGAGACCAACAGAAATTCATTCTAGGATATAAACTGAGTTTCCTGTGAAAATTTCAGCCAGATTGACCAACTTTAAGAGGTGGTTTGCACTGATCTGGCATTCTATGACACTCTCGCTACCTACACTCCCAGAATCTGTACTTTGGGCTGGATATGTATTTCTGAGAAAATACACCACCCAAATTCACTTTAGTGGCGACTCCTGTGGCAGAAAATATGGTTTCCAGCCTTAAGTTGGCCTTAATTGAGAAAATACCAGCATATCCTGATGCAGCCACCAGAGGCTATATTCACGGCTTCCTGGGGCCCATATCACACAAATGACACCACTGGTATAGCTGATGTAATCCTAAAACCTATGCAATCAGGTTTAGTAGGTGCCAGGTGATTTCCTGGCCAAATTTGATGGTTACAGAGCAACATCTGGTACTGGTTTGGGGTGATTTACATGTATTTCTGACCAATATAACAGCAATATTAGGCACAAATAATTTCTGTTCAGACATGTAATGCTTCAAATGTGCCTAAAATATCCCCATTTATTGTTTAAACATGCATGAAATCAAATAAGGCCTTCAGATTATCAACATTGTGATATATCTGACATCTCCCCCAATGAGGGGGGTGGCAGACCAGCCCCAACCCCCGGAACTGAAATTCCTAATATGGCCCTCGAGTAGGAGAGACCAACAGAAATTCATTCTAGGATATAAACTGAGTTTCCTGTGAAAATTTCAGCCAGATTGACCAACTTTAAGAGGTGGTTTGCACTGATCTGGCATTCTATGACACTCTCGCTACCTACACTCCCAGAATCTGTACTTTGGGCTGGATATGTATTTCTGAGAAAATACACCACCCAAATTCACTTTAGTGGCGACTCCTGTGGCAGAAAATATGGTTTCCAGCCTTAAGTTGGCCTTAATTAAGAAAATACCAGCATATCCTGATGCAGCCACCAGAGGCTATATTCACGGCTTCCTGGGGCCCATATCACACAAATGACACCACTGGTATAGCTGATGTAATCCTAAAACCTATGCAATCAGGTTTAGTAGGTGCCAGGTGATTTCCTGGCCAAATTTGATGGTTACAGAGCAACATCTGGTACTGGTTTGGGGTGATTTACATGTATTTCTGACCAATATAACAGCAATATTAGGCACAAATAATTTCTGTTCAGACATGTAATGCTTCAAATGTGCCTAAAATATCCCCATTTATTGTTTAAACATGCATGAAATCAAATAAGGCCTTCAGATTATCAACATTGTGATATATCTGACATCTCCCCCAATGAGGGGGGTGGCAGACCAGCCCCAACCCCCGGAACTGAAATTCCTAATATGGCCCTCGAGTAGGAGAGACCAACAGAAATTCATTCTAGGATATAAACTGAGTTTCCTGTGAAAATTTCAGCCAGATTGACCAACTTTAAGAGGTGGTTTGCACTGATCTGGCATTCTATGACACTCTCGCTACCTACACTCCCAGAATCTGTACTTTGGGCTGGATATGTATTTCTGAGAAAATACACCACCCAAATTCACTTTAGTGGCGACTCCTGTGGCAGAAAATATGGTTTCCAGCCTTAAGTTGGCCTTAATTGAGAAAATACCAGCATATCCTGATGCAGCCACCAGAGGCTATATTCACGGCTTCCTGGGGCCCATATCACACAAATGACACCACTGGTATAGCTGATGTAATCCTAAAACCTATGCAATCAGGTTTAGTAGGTGCCAGGTGATTTCCTGGCCAAATTTGATGGTTACAGAGCAACATCTGGTACTGGTTTGGGGTGATTTACATGTATTTCTGACCAATATAACAGCAATATTAGGCACAAATAATTTCTGTTCAGACATGTAATGCTTCAAATGTGCCTAAAATATCCCCATTTATTGTTTAAACATGCATGAAATCAAATAAGGCCTTCAGATTATCAACATTGTGATATATCTGACATCTCCCCCAATGAGGGGGGTGGCAGACCAGCCCCAACCCCCGGAACTGAAATTCCTAATATGGCCCTCGAGTAGGAGAGACCAACAGAAATTCATTCTAGGATATAAACTGAGTTTCCTGTGAAAATTTCAGCCAGATTGACCAACTTTAAGAGGTGGTTTGCACTGATCTGGCATTCTATGACACTCTCGCTACCTACACTCCCAGAATCTGTACTTTGGGCTGGATATGTATTTCTGAGAAAATACACCACCCAAATTCACTTTAGTGGCGACTCCTGTGGCAGAAAATATGGTTTCCAGCCTTAAGTTGGCCTTAATTAAGAAAATACCAGCATATCCTGATGCAGCCACCAGAGGCTATATTCACGGCTTCCTGGGGCCCATATCACACAAATGACACCACTGGTATAGCTGATGTAATCCTAAAACCTATGCAATCAGGTTTAGTAGGTGCCAGGTGATTTCCTGGCCAAATTTGATGGTTACAGAGCAACATCTGGTACTGGTTTGGGGTGATTTACATGTATTTCTGACCAATATAACAGCAATATTAGGCACAAATAATTTCTGTTCAGACATGTAATGCTTCAAATGTGCCTAAAATATCCCCATTTATTGTTTAAACATGCATGAAATCAAATAAGGCCTTCAGATTATCAACATTGTGATATATCTGACATCTCCCCCAATGAGGGGGGTGGCAGACCAGCCCCAACCCCCGGAACTGAAATTCCTAATATGGCCCTCGAGTAGGAGAGACCAACAGAAATTCATTCTAGGATATAAACTGAGTTTCCTGTGAAAATTTCAGCCAGATTGACCAACTTTAAGAGGTGGTTTGCACTGATCTGGCATTCTATGACACTCTCGCTACCTACACTCCCAGAATCTGTACTTTGGGCTGGATATGTATTTCTGAGAAAATACACCACCCAAATTCACTTTAGTGGCGACTCCTGTGGCAGAAAATATGGTTTCCAGCCTTAAGTTGGCCTTAATTGAGAAAATACCAGCATATCCTGATGCAGCCACCAGAGGCTATATTCACGGCTTCCTGGGGCCCATATCACACAAATGACACCACTGGTATAGCTGATGTAATCCTAAAACCTATGCAATCAGGTTTAGTAGGTGCCAGGTGATTTCCTGGCCAAATTTGATGGTTACAGAGCAACATCTGGTACTGGTTTGGGGTGATTTACATGTATTTCTGACCAATATAACAGCAATATTAGGCACAAATAATTTCTGTTCAGACATGTAATGCTTCAAATGTGCCTAAAATATCCCCATTTATTGTTTAAACATGCATGAAATCAAATAAGGCCTTCAGATTATCAACATTGTGATATATCTGACATCTCCCCCAATGAGGGGGGTGGCAGACCAGCCCCAACCCCCGGAACTGAAATTCCTAATATGGCCCTCGAGTAGGAGAGACCAACAGAAATTCATTCTAGGATATAAACTGAGTTTCCTGTGAAAATTTCAGCCAGATT
>CAXHLB010000399.1:0-79858 GCA_964017235.1 Sabellastarte sp. h YS-2021
AATGGGGTGGTCTAGCTGCATAAAACCCATATACCTGGGGTGCCATTTTGGCAGCAGGGCTAAGCCAGATATTGGGATGTAATGCTGCAATTTGGGCCAAAGAGTGAGGGGGTGGCCCCAATAAATATGCAACAGCTTTGGGACTTACAGCTAGCAGTAAGTCTGCTGCAGGGAGATTCTGCGACTTGGGATGGAATATACTGCTTGCAGTAATTCATATATACAGGGGGTCATGTTTCCACCATAACTAAGCAAATATTGAGATATTATGCTGCAATTTGGTCCAAACACTGAGTAACAATTACCAATAAAGATGGAATAGCTTTGACACCTTCGAATTGGGTTAATCTATGTCACATTGCTCTGTAACCTGCAATGGGGTGGTCTAGCTGCATAAAACCCATATACCTGGGGCGCCATTTTGGCAGCATAACTAAGCCAAATATTGGGATGTAATGCTGCAATTTGGGCCAAAGATTAGGTGGGTGACACTAATAAATATGTAACAGCTTTGGGACTTACATCTATAAAGGAAACTCTTGTCGCAAGCTTTTACGACTGGAAATGGGCTACACTGGTTGCAGTATATTAATATATGCAGGGGTCATGTTTCCACCATAACTAAGACAAACATTGAGCTTTAATGCTCCAATTTGGTCCAGACGCTAAGTGAATGACCACAATAAATACGAAATAGCTTTGAGACCTACAGACTGGGTTAAACCCATGTCACATTGCTCTGTAACCTGCAATGGGGTGGTCTAGCTGCATAAAACCCATATACCTGGGGTGCCATTTTGGCAGCAGGGCTAAGCCAGATATTGGGATGTAATGCTGCAATTTGGGCCAAAGAGTGAGGGGGTGGCCCCAATAAATATGCAACAGCTTTGGGACTTACAGCTAGCAGTAAGTCTGCTGCAGGGAGATTCTGCGACTTGGGATGGAATATACTGCTTGCAGTAATTCATATATACAGGGGGTCATGTTTCCACCATAACTAAGCCAAATATTGAGATATTATGCTGCAATTTGGTCCAAACACTGAGTAACAATTACCAATAAAGATGGAATAGCTTTGACACCTTCGAATTGGGTTAATCTATGTCACATTGCTCTGTAACCTGCAATGGGGTGGTCTAGCTGCATAAAACCCATATACCTGGGGCGCCATTTTGGCAGCATAACTAAGCCAAATATTGGGATGTAATGCTGCAATTTGGGCCAAAGATTAGGTGGGTGACACTAATAAATATGTAACAGCTTTGGGACTTACATCTATAAAGGAAACTCTTGTCGCAAGCTTTTACGACTGGAAATGGGCTACACTGGTTGCAGTATATTAATATATGCAGGGGTCATGTTTCCACCATAACTAAGACAAACATTGAGCTTTAATGCTCCAATTTGGTCCAGACGCTAAGTGAATGACCACAATAAATACGAAATAGCTTTGAGACCTACAGACTGGGTTAAACCCATGTCACATTGCTCTGTAACCTGCAATGGGGTGGTCTAGCTGCATAAAACCCATATACCTGGGGTGCCATTTTGGCAGCAGGGCTAAGCCAGATATTGGGATGTAATGCTGCAATTTGGGCCAAAGAGTGAGGGGGTGGCCCCAATAAATATGCAACAGCTTTGGGACTTACAGCTAGCAGTAAGTCTGCTGCAGGGAGATTCTGCGACTTGGGATGGAATATACTGCTTGCAGTAATTCATATATACAGGGGGTCATGTTTCCACCATAACTAAGCCAAATATTGAGATATTATGCTGCAATTTGGTCCAAACACTGAGTAACAATTACCAATAAAGATGGAATAGCTTTGACACCTTCGAATTGGGTTAATCTATGTCACATTGCTCTGTAACCTGCAATGGGGTGGTCTAGCTGCATAAAACCCATATACCTGGGGCGCCATTTTGGCAGCATAACTAAGCCAAATATTGGGATGTAATGCTGCAATTTGGGCCAAAGATTAGGTGGGTGACACTAATAAATATGTAACAGCTTTGGGACTTACATCTATAAAGGAAACTCTTGTCGCAAGCTTTTACGACTGGAAATGGGCTACACTGGTTGCAGTATATTAATATATGCAGGGGTCATGTTTCCACCATAACTAAGACAAACATTGAGCTTTAATGCTCCAATTTGGTCCAGACGCTAAGTGAATGACCACAATAAATACGAAATAGCTTTGAGACCTACAGACTGGGTTAAACCCATGTCACATTGCTCTGTAACCTGCAATGGGGTGGTCTAGCTGCATAAAACCCATATACCTGGGGTGCCATTTTGGCAGCAGGGCTAAGCCAGATATTGGGATGTAATGCTGCAATTTGGGCCAAAGAGTGAGGGGGTGGCCCCAATAAATATGCAACAGCTTTGGGACTTACAGCTAGCAGTAAGTCTGCTGCAGGGAGATTCTGCGACTTGGGATGGAATATACTGCTTGCAGTAATTCATATATACAGGGGGTCATGTTTCCACCATAACTAAGCCAAATATTGAGATATTATGCTGCAATTTGGTCCAAACACTGAGTAACAATTACCAATAAAGATGGAATAGCTTTGACACCTTCGAATTGGGTTAATCTATGTCACATTGCTCTGTAACCTGCAATGGGGTGGTCTAGCTGCATAAAACCCATATACCTGGGGCGCCATTTTGGCAGCATAACTAAGCCAAATATTGGGATGTAATGCTGCAATTTGGGCCAAAGATTAGGTGGGTGACACTAATAAATATGTAACAGCTTTGGGACTTACATCTATAAAGGAAACTCTTGTCGCAAGCTTTTACGACTGGAAATGGGCTACACTGGTTGCAGTATATTAATATATGCAGGGGTCATGTTTCCACCATAACTAAGACAAACATTGAGCTTTAATGCTCCAATTTGGTCCAGACGCTAAGTGAATGACCACAATAAATACGAAATAGCTTTGAGACCTACAGACTGGGTTAAACCCATGTCACATTGCTCTGTAACCTGCAATGGGGTGGTCTAGCTGCATAAAACCCATATACCTGGGGTGCCATTTTGGCAGCAGGGCTAAGCCAGATATTGGGATGTAATGCTGCAATTTGGGCCAAAGAGTGAGGGGGTGGCCCCAATAAATATGCAACAGCTTTGGGACTTACAGCTAGCAGTAAGTCTGCTGCAGGGAGATTCTGCGACTTGGGATGGAATATACTGCTTGCAGTAATTCATATATACAGGGGGTCATGTTTCCACCATAACTAAGCCAAATATTGAGATATTATGCTGCAATTTGGTCCAAACACTGAGTAACAATTACCAATAAAGATGGAATAGCTTTGACACCTTCGAATTGGGTTAATCTATGTCACATTGCTCTGTAACCTGCAATGGGGTGGTCTAGCTGCATAAAACCCATATACCTGGGGCGCCATTTTGGCAGCATAACTAAGCCAAATATTGGGATGTAATGCTGCAATTTGGGCCAAAGATTAGGTGGGTGACACTAATAAATATGTAACAGCTTTGGGACTTACATCTATAAAGGAAACTCTTGTCGCAAGCTTTTACGACTGGAAATGGGCTACACTGGTTGCAGTATATTAATATATGCAGGGGTCATGTTTCCACCATAACTAAGACAAACATTGAGCTTTAATGCTCCAATTTGGTCCAGACGCTAAGTGAATGACCACAATAAATACGAAATAGCTTTGAGACCTACAGACTGGGTTAAACCCATGTCACATTGCTCTGTAACCTGCAATGGGGTGGTCTAGCTGCATAAAACCCATATACCTGGGGTGCCATTTTGGCAGCAGGGCTAAGCCAGATATTGGGATGTAATGCTGCAATTTGGGCCAAAGAGTGAGGGGGTGGCCCCAATAAATATGCAACAGCTTTGGGACTTACAGCTAGCAGTAAGTCTGCTGCAGGGAGATTCTGCGACTTGGGATGGAATATACTGCTTGCAGTAATTCATATATACAGGGGGTCATGTTTCCACCATAACTAAGCCAAATATTGAGATATTATGCTGCAATTTGGTCCAAACACTGAGTAACAATTACCAATAAAGATGGAATAGCTTTGACACCTTCGAATTGGGTTAATCTATGTCACATTGCTCTGTAACCTGCAATGGGGTGGTCTAGCTGCATAAAACCCATATACCTGGGGCGCCATTTTGGCAGCATAACTAAGCCAAATATTGGGATGTAATGCTGCAATTTGGGCCAAAGATTAGGTGGGTGACACTAATAAATATGTAACAGCTTTGGGACTTACATCTATAAAGGAAACTCTTGTCGCAAGCTTTTACGACTGGAAATGGGCTACACTGGTTGCAGTATATTAATATATGCAGGGGTCATGTTTCCACCATAACTAAGACAAACATTGAGCTTTAATGCTCCAATTTGGTCCAGACGCTAAGTGAATGACCACAATAAATACGAAATAGCTTTGAGACCTACAGACTGGGTTAAACCCATGTCACATTGCTCTGTAACCTGCAATGGGGTGGTCTAGCTGCATAAAACCCATATACCTGGGGTGCCATTTTGGCAGCAGGGCTAAGCCAGATATTGGGATGTAATGCTGCAATTTGGGCCAAAGAGTGAGGGGGTGGCCCCAATAAATATGCAACAGCTTTGGGACTTACAGCTAGCAGTAAGTCTGCTGCAGGGAGATTCTGCGACTTGGGATGGAATATACTGCTTGCAGTAATTCATATATACAGGGGGTCATGTTTCCACCATAACTAAGCCAAATATTGAGATATTATGCTGCAATTTGGTCCAAACACTGAGTAACAATTACCAATAAAGATGGAATAGCTTTGACACCTTCGAATTGGGTTAATCTATGTCACATTGCTCTGTAACCTGCAATGGGGTGGTCTAGCTGCATAAAACCCATATACCTGGGGCGCCATTTTGGCAGCATAACTAAGCCAAATATTGGGATGTAATGCTGCAATTTGGGCCAAAGATTAGGTGGGTGACACTAATAAATATGTAACAGCTTTGGGACTTACATCTATAAAGGAAACTCTTGTCGCAAGCTTTTACGACTGGAAATGGGCTACACTGGTTGCAGTATATTAATATATGCAGGGGTCATGTTTCCACCATAACTAAGACAAACATTGAGCTTTAATGCTCCAATTTGGTCCAGACGCTAAGTGAATGACCACAATAAATACGAAATAGCTTTGAGACCTACAGACTGGGTTAAACCCATGTCACATTGCTCTGTAACCTGCAATGGGGTGGTCTAGCTGCATAAAACCCATATACCTGGGGTGCCATTTTGGCAGCAGGGCTAAGCCAGATATTGGGATGTAATGCTGCAATTTGGGCCAAAGAGTGAGGGGGTGGCCCCAATAAATATGCAACAGCTTTGGGACTTACAGCTAGCAGTAAGTCTGCTGCAGGGAGATTCTGCGACTTGGGATGGAATATACTGCTTGCAGTAATTCATATATACAGGGGGTCATGTTTCCACCATAACTAAGCCAAATATTGAGATATTATGCTGCAATTTGGTCCAAACACTGAGTAACAATTACCAATAAAGATGGAATAGCTTTGACACCTTCGAATTGGGTTAATCTATGTCACATTGCTCTGTAACCTGCAATGGGGTGGTCTAGCTGCATAAAACCCATATACCTGGGGCGCCATTTTGGCAGCATAACTAAGCCAAATATTGGGATGTAATGCTGCAATTTGGGCCAAAGATTAGGTGGGTGACACTAATAAATATGTAACAGCTTTGGGACTTACATCTATAAAGGAAACTCTTGTCGCAAGCTTTTACGACTGGAAATGGGCTACACTGGTTGCAGTATATTAATATATGCAGGGGTCATGTTTCCACCATAACTAAGACAAACATTGAGCTTTAATGCTCCAATTTGGTCCAGACGCTAAGTGAATGACCACAATAAATACGAAATAGCTTTGAGACCTACAGACTGGGTTAAACCCATGTCACATTGCTCTGTAACCTGCAATGGGGTGGTCTAGCTGCATAAAACCCATATACCTGGGGTGCCATTTTGGCAGCAGGGCTAAGCCAGATATTGGGATGTAATGCTGCAATTTGGGCCAAAGAGTGAGGGGGTGGCCCCAATAAATATGCAACAGCTTTGGGACTTACAGCTAGCAGTAAGTCTGCTGCAGGGAGATTCTGCGACTTGGGATGGAATATACTGCTTGCAGTAATTCATATATACAGGGGGTCATGTTTCCACCATAACTAAGCCAAATATTGAGATATTATGCTGCAATTTGGTCCAAACACTGAGTAACAATTACCAATAAAGATGGAATAGCTTTGACACCTTCGAATTGGGTTAATCTATGTCACATTGCTCTGTAACCTGCAATGGGGTGGTCTAGCTGCATAAAACCCATATACCTGGGGCGCCATTTTGGCAGCATAACTAAGCCAAATATTGGGATGTAATGCTGCAATTTGGGCCAAAGATTAGGTGGGTGACACTAATAAATATGTAACAGCTTTGGGACTTACATCTATAAAGGAAACTCTTGTCGCAAGCTTTTACGACTGGAAATGGGCTACACTGGTTGCAGTATATTAATATATGCAGGGGTCATGTTTCCACCATAACTAAGACAAACATTGAGCTTTAATGCTCCAATTTGGTCCAGACGCTAAGTGAATGACCACAATAAATACGAAATAGCTTTGAGACCTACAGACTGGGTTAAACCCATGTCACATTGCTCTGTAACCTGCAATGGGGTGGTCTAGCTGCATAAAACCCATATACCTGGGGTGCCATTTTGGCAGCAGGGCTAAGCCAGATATTGGGATGTAATGCTGCAATTTGGGCCAAAGAGTGAGGGGGTGGCCCCAATAAATATGCAACAGCTTTGGGACTTACAGCTAGCAGTAAGTCTGCTGCAGGGAGATTCTGCGACTTGGGATGGAATATACTGCTTGCAGTAATTCATATATACAGGGGGTCATGTTTCCACCATAACTAAGCCAAATATTGAGATATTATGCTGCAATTTGGTCCAAACACTGAGTAACAATTACCAATAAAGATGGAATAGCTTTGACACCTTCGAATTGGGTTAATCTATGTCACATTGCTCTGTAACCTGCAATGGGGTGGTCTAGCTGCATAAAACCCATATACCTGGGGCGCCATTTTGGCAGCATAACTAAGCCAAATATTGGGATGTAATGCTGCAATTTGGGCCAAAGATTAGGTGGGTGACACTAATAAATATGTAACAGCTTTGGGACTTACATCTATAAAGGAAACTCTTGTCGCAAGCTTTTACGACTGGAAATGGGCTACACTGGTTGCAGTATATTAATATATGCAGGGGTCATGTTTCCACCATAACTAAGACAAACATTGAGCTTTAATGCTCCAATTTGGTCCAGACGCTAAGTGAATGACCACAATAAATACGAAATAGCTTTGAGACCTACAGACTGGGTTAAACCCATGTCACATTGCTCTGTAACCTGCAATGGGGTGGTCTAGCTGCATAAAACCCATATACCTGGGGTGCCATTTTGGCAGCAGGGCTAAGCCAGATATTGGGATGTAATGCTGCAATTTGGGCCAAAGAGTGAGGGGGTGGCCCCAATAAATATGCAACAGCTTTGGGACTTACAGCTAGCAGTAAGTCTGCTGCAGGGAGATTCTGCGACTTGGGATGGAATATACTGCTTGCAGTAATTCATATATACAGGGGGTCATGTTTCCACCATAACTAAGCCAAATATTGAGATATTATGCTGCAATTTGGTCCAAACACTGAGTAACAATTACCAATAAAGATGGAATAGCTTTGACACCTTCGAATTGGGTTAATCTATGTCACATTGCTCTGTAACCTGCAATGGGGTGGTCTAGCTGCATAAAACCCATATACCTGGGGCGCCATTTTGGCAGCATAACTAAGCCAAATATTGGGATGTAATGCTGCAATTTGGGCCAAAGATTAGGTGGGTGACACTAATAAATATGTAACAGCTTTGGGACTTACATCTATAAAGGAAACTCTTGTCGCAAGCTTTTACGACTGGAAATGGGCTACACTGGTTGCAGTATATTAATATATGCAGGGGTCATGTTTCCACCATAACTAAGACAAACATTGAGCTTTAATGCTCCAATTTGGTCCAGACGCTAAGTGAATGACCACAATAAATACGAAATAGCTTTGAGACCTACAGACTGGGTTAAACCCATGTCACATTGCTCTGTAACCTGCAATGGGGTGGTCTAGCTGCATAAAACCCATATACCTGGGGTGCCATTTTAGCAGCAGGGCTAAGCCAGATATTGGGATGTAATGCTGCAATTTGGGCCAAAGAGTGAGGGGGTGGCCCCAATAAATATGCAACAGCTTTGGGACTTACAGCTAGCAGTAAGTCTGCTGCAGGGAGATTCTGCGACTTGGGATGGAATATACTGCTTGCAGTAATTCATATATACAGGGGGTCATGTTTCCACCATAACTAAGCCAAATATTGAGATATTATGCTGCAATTTGGTCCAAACACTGAGTAACAATTACCAATAAAGATGGAATAGCTTTGACACCTTCGAATTGGGTTAATCTATGTCACATTGCTCTGTAACCTGCAATGGGGTGGTCTAGCTGCATAAAACCCATATACCTGGGGCGCCATTTTGGCAGCATAACTAAGCCAAATATTGGGATGTAATGCTGCAATTTGGGCCAAAGATTAGGTGGGTGACACTAATAAATATGTAACAGCTTTGGGACTTACATCTATAAAGGAAACTCTTGTCGCAAGCTTTTACGACTGGAAATGGGCTACACTGGTTGCAGTATATTAATATATGCAGGGGTCATGTTTCCACCATAACTAAGACAAACATTGAGCTTTAATGCTCCAATTTGGTCCAGACGCTAAGTGAATGACCACAATAAATACGAAATAGCTTTGAGACCTACAGACTGGGTTAAACCCATGTCACATTGCTCTGTAACCTGCAATGGGGTGGTCTAGCTGCATAAAACCCATATACCTGGGGTGCCATTTTGGCAGCAGGGCTAAGCCAGATATTGGGATGTAATGCTGCAATTTGGGCCAAAGAGTGAGGGGGTGGCCCCAATAAATATGCAACAGCTTTGGGACTTACAGCTAGCAGTAAGTCTGCTGCAGGGAGATTCTGCGACTTGGGATGGAATATACTGCTTGCAGTAATTCATATATACAGGGGGTCATGTTTCCACCATAACTAAGCCAAATATTGAGATATTATGCTGCAATTTGGTCCAAACACTGAGTAACAATTACCAATAAAGATGGAATAGCTTTGACACCTTCGAATTGGGTTAATCTATGTCACATTGCTCTGTAACCTGCAATGGGGTGGTCTAGCTGCATAAAACCCATATACCTGGGGCGCCATTTTGGCAGCATAACTAAGCCAAATATTGGGATGTAATGCTGCAATTTGGGCCAAAGATTAGGTGGGTGACACTAATAAATATGTAACAGCTTTGGGACTTACATCTATAAAGGAAACTCTTGTCGCAAGCTTTTACGACTGGAAATGGGCTACACTGGTTGCAGTATATTAATATATGCAGGGGTCATGTTTCCACCATAACTAAGACAAACATTGAGCTTTAATGCTCCAATTTGGTCCAGACGCTAAGTGAATGACCACAATAAATACGAAATAGCTTTGAGACCTACAGACTGGGTTAAACCCATGTCACATTGCTCTGTAACCTGCAATGGGGTGGTCTAGCTGCATAAAACCCATATACCTGGGGTGCCATTTTGGCAGCAGGGCTAAGCCAGATATTGGGATGTAATGCTGCAATTTGGGCCAAAGAGTGAGGGGGTGGCCCCAATAAATATGCAACAGCTTTGGGACTTACAGCTAGCAGTAAGTCTGCTGCAGGGAGATTCTGCGACTTGGGATGGAATATACTGCTTGCAGTAATTCATATATACAGGGGGTCATGTTTCCACCATAACTAAGCCAAATATTGAGATATTATGCTGCAATTTGGTCCAAACACTGAGTAACAATTACCAATAAAGATGGAATAGCTTTGACACCTTCGAATTGGGTTAATCTATGTCACATTGCTCTGTAACCTGCAATGGGGTGGTCTAGCTGCATAAAACCCATATACCTGGGGCGCCATTTTGGCAGCATAACTAAGCCAAATATTGGGATGTAATGCTGCAATTTGGGCCAAAGATTAGGTGGGTGACACTAATAAATATGTAACAGCTTTGGGACTTACATCTATAAAGGAAACTCTTGTCGCAAGCTTTTACGACTGGAAATGGGCTACACTGGTTGCAGTATATTAATATATGCAGGGGTCATGTTTCCACCATAACTAAGACAAACATTGAGCTTTAATGCTCCAATTTGGTCCAGACGCTAAGTGAATGACCACAATAAATACGAAATAGCTTTGAGACCTACAGACTGGGTTAAACCCATGTCACATTGCTCTGTAACCTGCAATGGGGTGGTCTAGCTGCATAAAACCCATATACCTGGGGTGCCATTTTGGCAGCAGGGCTAAGCCAGATATTGGGATGTAATGCTGCAATTTGGGCCAAAGAGTGAGGGGGTGGCCCCAATAAATATGCAACAGCTTTGGGACTTACAGCTAGCAGTAAGTCTGCTGCAGGGAGATTCTGCGACTTGGGATGGAATATACTGCTTGCAGTAATTCATATATACAGGGGGTCATGTTTCCACCATAACTAAGCCAAATATTGAGATATTATGCTGCAATTTGGTCCAAACACTGAGTAACAATTACCAATAAAGATGGAATAGCTTTGACACCTTCGAATTGGGTTAATCTATGTCACATTGCTCTGTAACCTGCAATGGGGTGGTCTAGCTGCATAAAACCCATATACCTGGGGCGCCATTTTGGCAGCATAACTAAGCCAAATATTGGGATGTAATGCTGCAATTTGGGCCAAAGATTAGGTGGGTGACACTAATAAATATGTAACAGCTTTGGGACTTACATCTATAAAGGAAACTCTTGTCGCAAGCTTTTACGACTGGAAATGGGCTACACTGGTTGCAGTATATTAATATATGCAGGGGTCATGTTTCCACCATAACTAAGACAAACATTGAGCTTTAATGCTCCAATTTGGTCCAGACGCTAAGTGAATGACCACAATAAATACGAAATAGCTTTGAGACCTACAGACTGGGTTAAACCCATGTCACATTGCTCTGTAACCTGCAATGGGGTGGTCTAGCTGCATAAAACCCATATACCTGGGGTGCCATTTTGGCAGCAGGGCTAAGCCAGATATTGGGATGTAATGCTGCAATTTGGGCCAAAGAGTGAGGGGGTGGCCCCAATAAATATGCAACAGCTTTGGGACTTACAGCTAGCAGTAAGTCTGCTGCAGGGAGATTCTGCGACTTGGGATGGAATATACTGCTTGCAGTAATTCATATATACAGGGGGTCATGTTTCCACCATAACTAAGCCAAATATTGAGATATTATGCTGCAATTTGGTCCAAACACTGAGTAACAATTACCAATAAAGATGGAATAGCTTTGACACCTTCGAATTGGGTTAATCTATGTCACATTGCTCTGTAACCTGCAATGGGGTGGTCTAGCTGCATAAAACCCATATACCTGGGGCGCCATTTTGGCAGCATAACTAAGCCAAATATTGGGATGTAATGCTGCAATTTGGGCCAAAGATTAGGTGGGTGACACTAATAAATATGTAACAGCTTTGGGACTTACATCTATAAAGGAAACTCTTGTCGCAAGCTTTTACGACTGGAAATGGGCTACACTGGTTGCAGTATATTAATATATGCAGGGGTCATGTTTCCACCATAACTAAGACAAACATTGAGCTTTAATGCTCCAATTTGGTCCAGACGCTAAGTGAATGACCACAATAAATACGAAATAGCTTTGAGACCTACAGACTGGGTTAAACCCATGTCACATTGCTCTGTAACCTGCAATGGGGTGGTCTAGCTGCATAAAACCCATATACCTGGGGTGCCATTTTGGCAGCAGGGCTAAGCCAGATATTGGGATGTAATGCTGCAATTTGGGCCAAAGAGTGAGGGGGTGGCCCCAATAAATATGCAACAGCTTTGGGACTTACAGCTAGCAGTAAGTCTGCTGCAGGGAGATTCTGCGACTTGGGATGGAATATACTGCTTGCAGTAATTCATATATACAGGGGGTCATGTTTCCACCATAACTAAGCCAAATATTGAGATATTATGCTGCAATTTGGTCCAAACACTGAGTAACAATTACCAATAAAGATGGAATAGCTTTGACACCTTCGAATTGGGTTAATCTATGTCACATTGCTCTGTAACCTGCAATGGGGTGGTCTAGCTGCATAAAACCCATATACCTGGGGCGCCATTTTGGCAGCATAACTAAGCCAAATATTGGGATGTAATGCTGCAATTTGGGCCAAAGATTAGGTGGGTGACACTAATAAATATGTAACAGCTTTGGGACTTACATCTATAAAGGAAACTCTTGTCGCAAGCTTTTACGACTGGAAATGGGCTACACTGGTTGCAGTATATTAATATATGCAGGGGTCATGTTTCCACCATAACTAAGACAAACATTGAGCTTTAATGCTCCAATTTGGTCCAGACGCTAAGTGAATGACCACAATAAATACGAAATAGCTTTGAGACCTACAGACTGGGTTAAACCCATGTCACATTGCTCTGTAACCTGCAATGGGGTGGTCTAGCTGCATAAAACCCATATACCTGGGGTGCCATTTTGGCAGCAGGGCTAAGCCAGATATTGGGATGTAATGCTGCAATTTGGGCCAAAGAGTGAGGGGGTGGCCCCAATAAATATGCAACAGCTTTGGGACTTACAGCTAGCAGTAAGTCTGCTGCAGGGAGATTCTGCGACTTGGGATGGAATATACTGCTTGCAGTAATTCATATATACAGGGGGTCATGTTTCCACCATAACTAAGCCAAATATTGAGATATTATGCTGCAATTTGGTCCAAACACTGAGTAACAATTACCAATAAAGATGGAATAGCTTTGACACCTTCGAATTGGGTTAATCTATGTCACATTGCTCTGTAACCTGCAATGGGGTGGTCTAGCTGCATAAAACCCATATACCTGGGGCGCCATTTTGGCAGCATAACTAAGCCAAATATTGGGATGTAATGCTGCAATTTGGGCCAAAGATTAGGTGGGTGACACTAATAAATATGTAACAGCTTTGGGACTTACATCTATAAAGGAAACTCTTGTCGCAAGCTTTTACGACTGGAAATGGGCTACACTGGTTGCAGTATATTAATATATGCAGGGGTCATGTTTCCACCATAACTAAGACAAACATTGAGCTTTAATGCTCCAATTTGGTCCAGACGCTAAGTGAATGACCACAATAAATACGAAATAGCTTTGAGACCTACAGACTGGGTTAAACCCATGTCACATTGCTCTGTAACCTGCAATGGGGTGGTCTAGCTGCATAAAACCCATATACCTGGGGTGCCATTTTGGCAGCAGGGCTAAGCCAGATATTGGGATGTAATGCTGCAATTTGGGCCAAAGAGTGAGGGGGTGGCCCCAATAAATATGCAACAGCTTTGGGACTTACAGCTAGCAGTAAGTCTGCTGCAGGGAGATTCTGCGACTTGGGATGGAATATACTGCTTGCAGTAATTCATATATACAGGGGGTCATGTTTCCACCATAACTAAGCCAAATATTGAGATATTATGCTGCAATTTGGTCCAAACACTGAGTAACAATTACCAATAAAGATGGAATAGCTTTGACACCTTCGAATTGGGTTAATCTATGTCACATTGCTCTGTAACCTGCAATGGGGTGGTCTAGCTGCATAAAACCCATATACCTGGGGCGCCATTTTGGCAGCATAACTAAGCCAAATATTGGGATGTAATGCTGCAATTTGGGCCAAAGATTAGGTGGGTGACACTAATAAATATGTAACAGCTTTGGGACTTACATCTATAAAGGAAACTCTTGTAGCAAGCTTTTACGACTGGAAATGGGCTACACTGGTTGCAGTATATTAATATATGCAGGGGTCATGTTTCCACCATAACTAAGACAAACATTGAGCTTTAATGCTCCAATTTGGTCCAGACGCTAAGTGAATGACCACAATAAATACGAAATAGCTTTGAGACCTACAGACTGGGTTAAACCCATGTCACATTGCTCTGTAACCTGCAATGGGGTGGTCTAGCTGCATAAAACCCATATACCTGGGGTGCCATTTTGGCAGCAGGGCTAAGCCAGATATTGGGATGTAATGCTGCAATTTGGGCCAAAGAGTGAGGGGGTGGCCCCAATAAATATGCAACAGCTTTGGGACTTACAGCTAGCAGTAAGTCTGCTGCAGGGAGATTCTGCGACTTGGGATGGAATATACTGCTTGCAGTAATTCATATATACAGGGGGTCATGTTTCCACCATAACTAAGCCAAATATTGAGATATTATGCTGCAATTTGGTCCAAACACTGAGTAACAATTACCAATAAAGATGGAATAGCTTTGACACCTTCGAATTGGGTTAATCTATGTCACATTGCTCTGTAACCTGCAATGGGGTGGTCTAGCTGCATAAAACCCATATACCTGGGGCGCCATTTTGGCAGCATAACTAAGCCAAATATTGGGATGTAATGCTGCAATTTGGGCCAAAGATTAGGTGGGTGACACTAATAAATATGTAACAGCTTTGGGACTTACATCTATAAAGGAAACTCTTGTCGCAAGCTTTTACGACTGGAAATGGGCTACACTGGTTGCAGTATATTAATATATGCAGGGGTCATGTTTCCACCATAACTAAGACAAACATTGAGCTTTAATGCTCCAATTTGGTCCAGACGCTAAGTGAATGACCACAATAAATACGAAATAGCTTTGAGACCTACAGACTGGGTTAAACCCATGTCACATTGCTCTGTAACCTGCAATGGGGTGGTCTAGCTGCATAAAACCCATATACCTGGGGTGCCATTTTGGCAGCAGGGCTAAGCCAGATATTGGGATGTAATGCTGCAATTTGGGCCAAAGAGTGAGGGGGTGGCCCCAATAAATATGCAACAGCTTTGGGACTTACAGCTAGCAGTAAGTCTGCTGCAGGGAGATTCTGCGACTTGGGATGGAATATACTGCTTGCAGTAATTCATATATACAGGGGGTCATGTTTCCACCATAACTAAGCCAAATATTGAGATATTATGCTGCAATTTGGTCCAAACACTGAGTAACAATTACCAATAAAGATGGAATAGCTTTGACACCTTCGAATCGGGTTAATCTATGTCACATTGCTCTGTAACCTGCAATGGGGTGGTCTAGCTGCATAAAACCCATATACCTGGGGCGCCATTTTGGCAGCATAACTAAGCCAAATATTGGGATGTAATGCTGCAATTTGGGCCAAAGATTAGGTGGGTGACACTAATAAATATGTAACAGCTTTGGGACTTACATCTATAAAGGAAACTCTTGTCGCAAGCTTTTACGACTGGAAATGGGCTACACTGGTTGCAGTATATTAATATATGCAGGGGTCATGTTTCCACCATAACTAAGACAAACATTGAGCTTTAATGCTCCAATTTGGTCCAGACGCTAAGTGAATGACCACAATAAATACGAAATAGCTTTGAGACCTACAGACTGGGTTAAACCCATGTCACATTGCTCTGTAACCTGCAATGGGGTGGTCTAGCTGCATAAAACCCATATACCTGGGGTGCCATTTTGGCAGCAGGGCTAAGCCAGATATTGGGATGTAATGCTGCAATTTGGGCCAAAGAGTGAGGGGGTGGCCCCAATAAATATGCAACAGCTTTGGGACTTACAGCTAGCAGTAAGTCTGCTGCAGGGAGATTCTGCGACTTGGGATGGAATATACTGCTTGCAGTAATTCATATATACAGGGGGTCATGTTTCCACCATAACTAAGCCAAATATTGAGATATTATGCTGCAATTTGGTCCAAACACTGAGTAACAATTACCAATAAAGATGGAATAGCTTTGACACCTTCGAATTGGGTTAATCTATGTCACATTGCTCTGTAACCTGCAATGGGGTGGTCTAGCTGCATAAAACCCATATACCTGGGGCGCCATTTTGGCAGCATAACTAAGCCAAATATTGGGATGTAATGCTGCAATTTGGGCCAAAGATTAGGTGGGTGACACTAATAAATATGTAACAGCTTTGGGACTTACATCTATAAAGGAAACTCTTGTCGCAAGCTTTTACGACTGGAAATGGGCTACACTGGTTGCAGTATATTAATATATGCAGGGGTCATGTTTCCACCATAACTAAGACAAACATTGAGCTTTAATGCTCCAATTTGGTCCAGACGCTAAGTGAATGACCACAATAAATACGAAATAGCTTTGAGACCTACAGACTGGGTTAAACCCATGTCACATTGCTCTGTAACCTGCAATGGGGTGGTCTAGCTGCATAAAACCCATATACCTGGGGTGCCATTTTGGCAGCAGGGCTAAGCCAGATATTGGGATGTAATGCTGCAATTTGGGCCAAAGAGTGAGGGGGTGGCCCCAATAAATATGCAACAGCTTTGGGACTTACAGCTAGCAGTAAGTCTGCTGCAGGGAGATTCTGCGACTTGGGATGGAATATACTGCTTGCAGTAATTCATATATACAGGGGGTCATGTTTCCACCATAACTAAGCCAAATATTGAGATATTATGCTGCAATTTGGTCCAAACACTGAGTAACAATTACCAATAAAGATGGAATAGCTTTGACACCTTCGAATTGGGTTAATCTATGTCACATTGCTCTGTAACCTGCAATGGGGTGGTCTAGCTGCATAAAACCCATATACCTGGGGCGCCATTTTGGCAGCATAACTAAGCCAAATATTGGGATGTAATGCTGCAATTTGGGCCAAAGATTAGGTGGGTGACACTAATAAATATGTAACAGCTTTGGGACTTACATCTATAAAGGAAACTCTTGTCGCAAGCTTTTACGACTGGAAATGGGCTACACTGGTTGCAGTATATTAATATATGCAGGGGTCATGTTTCCACCATAACTAAGACAAACATTGAGCTTTAATGCTCCAATTTGGTCCAGACGCTAAGTGAATGACCACAATAAATACGAAATAGCTTTGAGACCTACAGACTGGGTTAAACCCATGTCACATTGCTCTGTAACCTGCAATGGGGTGGTCTAGCTGCATAAAACCCATATACCTGGGGTGCCATTTTGGCAGCAGGGCTAAGCCAGATATTGGGATGTAATGCTGCAATTTGGGCCAAAGAGTGAGGGGGTGGCCCCAATAAATATGCAACAGCTTTGGGACTTACAGCTAGCAGTAAGTCTGCTGCAGGGAGATTCTGCGACTTGGGATGGAATATACTGCTTGCAGTAATTCATATATACAGGGGGTCATGTTTCCACCATAACTAAGCCAAATATTGAGATATTATGCTGCAATTTGGTCCAAACACTGAGTAACAATTACCAATAAAGATGGAATAGCTTTGACACCTTCGAATTGGGTTAATCTATGTCACATTGCTCTGTAACCTGCAATGGGGTGGTCTAGCTGCATAAAACCCATATACCTGGGGCGCCATTTTGGCAGCATAACTAAGCCAAATATTGGGATGTAATGCTGCAATTTGGGCCAAAGATTAGGTGGGTGACACTAATAAATATGTAACAGCTTTGGGACTTACATCTATAAAGGAAACTCTTGTAGCAAGCTTTTACGACTGGAAATGGGCTACACTGGTTGCAGTATATTAATATATGCAGGGGTCATGTTTCCACCATAACTAAGACAAACATTGAGCTTTAATGCTCCAATTTGGTCCAGACGCTAAGTGAATGACCACAATAAATACGAAATAGCTTTGAGACCTACAGACTGGGTTAAACCCATGTCACATTGCTCTGTAACCTGCAATGGGGTGGTCTAGCTGCATAAAACCCATATACCTGGGGTGCCATTTTGGCAGCAGGGCTAAGCCAGATATTGGGATGTAATGCTGCAATTTGGGCCAAAGAGTGAGGGGGTGGCCCCAATAAATATGCAACAGCTTTGGGACTTACAGCTAGCAGTAAGTCTGCTGCAGGGAGATTCTGCGACTTGGGATGGAATATACTGCTTGCAGTAATTCATATATACAGGGGGTCATGTTTCCACCATAACTAAGCCAAATATTGAGATATTATGCTGCAATTTGGTCCAAACACTGAGTAACAATTACCAATAAAGATGGAATAGCTTTGACACCTTCGAATTGGGTTAATCTATGTCACATTGCTCTGTAACCTGCAATGGGGTGGTCTAGCTGCATAAAACCCATATACCTGGGGCGCCATTTTGGCAGCATAACTAAGCCAAATATTGGGATGTAATGCTGCAATTTGGGCCAAAGATTAGGTGGGTGACACTAATAAATATGTAACAGCTTTGGGACTTACATCTATAAAGGAAACTCTTGTCGCAAGCTTTTACGACTGGAAATGGGCTACACTGGTTGCAGTATATTAATATATGCAGGGGTCATGTTTCCACCATAACTAAGACAAACATTGAGCTTTAATGCTCCAATTTGGTCCAGACGCTAAGTGAATGACCACAATAAATACGAAATAGCTTTGAGACCTACAGACTGGGTTAAACCCATGTCACATTGCTCTGTAACCTGCAATGGGGTGGTCTAGCTGCATAAAACCCATATACCTGGGGTGCCATTTTGGCAGCAGGGCTAAGCCAGATATTGGGATGTAATGCTGCAATTTGGGCCAAAGAGTGAGGGGGTGGCCCCAATAAATATGCAACAGCTTTGGGACTTACAGCTAGCAGTAAGTCTGCTGCAGGGAGATTCTGCGACTTGGGATGGAATATACTGCTTGCAGTAATTCATATATACAGGGGGTCATGTTTCCACCATAACTAAGCCAAATATTGAGATATTATGCTGCAATTTGGTCCAAACACTGAGTAACAATTACCAATAAAGATGGAATAGCTTTGACACCTTCGAATCGGGTTAATCTATGTCACATTGCTCTGTAACCTGCAATGGGGTGGTCTAGCTGCATAAAACCCATATACCTGGGGCGCCATTTTGGCAGCATAACTAAGCCAAATATTGGGATGTAATGCTGCAATTTGGGCCAAAGATTAGGTGGGTGACACTAATAAATATGTAACAGCTTTGGGACTTACATCTATAAAG
Source organism: Sabellastarte sp. h YS-2021 (assembly GCA_964017235.1). Lineage (NCBI taxonomy): Eukaryota > Metazoa > Annelida > Polychaeta > Sabellida > Sabellidae > Sabellastarte > Sabellastarte sp. h YS-2021. The sequence continues at coordinate 19,308 of CAXHLB010000399.1, forward strand.
GAAACTCTTGTCGCAAGCTTTTACGACTGGAAATGGGCTACACTGGTTGCAGTATATTAATATATGCAGGGGTCATGTTTCCACCATAACTAAGACAAACATTGAGCTTTAATGCTCCAATTTGGTCCAGACGCTAAGTGAATGACCACAATAAATACGAAATAGCTTTGAGACCTACAGACTGGGTTAAACCCATGTCACATTGCTCTGTAACCTGCAATGGGGTGGTCTAGCTGCATAAAACCCATATACCTGGGGTGCCATTTTGGCAGCAGGGCTAAGCCAGATATTGGGATGTAATGCTGCAATTTGGGCCAAAGAGTGAGGGGGTGGCCCCAATAAATATGCAACAGCTTTGGGACTTACAGCTAGCAGTAAGTCTGCTGCAGGGAGATTCTGCGACTTGGGATGGAATATACTGCTTGCAGTAATTCATATATACAGGGGGTCATGTTTCCACCATAACTAAGCCAAATATTGAGATATTATGCTGCAATTTGGTCCAAACACTGAGTAACAATTACCAATAAAGATGGAATAGCTTTGACACCTTCGAATTGGGTTAATCTATGTCACATTGCTCTGTAACCTGCAATGGGGTGGTCTAGCTGCATAAAACCCATATACCTGGGGCGCCATTTTGGCAGCATAACTAAGCCAAATATTGGGATGTAATGCTGCAATTTGGGCCAAAGATTAGGTGGGTGACACTAATAAATATGTAACAGCTTTGGGACTTACATCTATAAAGGAAACTCTTGTAGCAAGCTTTTACGACTGGAAATGGGCTACACTGGTTGCAGTATATTAATATATGCAGGGGTCATGTTTCCACCATAACTAAGACAAACATTGAGCTTTAATGCTCCAATTTGGTCCAGACGCTAAGTGAATGACCACAATAAATACGAAATAGCTTTGAGACCTACAGACTGGGTTAAACCCATGTCACATTGCTCTGTAACCTGCAATGGGGTGGTCTAGCTGCATAAAACCCATATACCTGGGGTGCCATTTTGGCAGCAGGGCTAAGCCAGATATTGGGATGTAATGCTGCAATTTGAGCCAAAGAGTGAGGGGGTGGCCCCAATAAATATGCAACAGCTTTGGGACTTACAGCTAGCAGTAAGTCTGCTGCAGGGAGATTCTGCGACTTGGGATGGAATATACTGCTTGCAGTAATTCATATATACAGGGGGTCATGTTTCCACCATAACTAAGCCAAATATTGAGATATTATGCTGCAATTTGGTCCAAACACTGAGTAACAATTACCAATAAAGATGGAATAGCTTTGACACCTTCGAATTGGGTTAATCTATGTCACATTGCTCTGTAACCTGCAATGGGGTGGTCTAGCTGCATAAAACCCATATACCTGGGGCGCCATTTTGGCAGCATAACTAAGCCAAATATTGGGATGTAATGCTGCAATTTGGGCCAAAGATTAGGTGGGTGACACTAATAAATATGTAACAGCTTTGGGACTTACATCTATAAAGGAAACTCTTGTCGCAAGCTTTTACGACTGGAAATGGGCTACACTGGTTGCAGTATATTAATATATGCAGGGGTCATGTTTCCACCATAACTAAGACAAACATTGAGCTTTAATGCTCCAATTTGGTCCAGACGCTAAGTGAATGACCACAATAAATACGAAATAGCTTTGAGACCTACAGACTGGGTTAAACCCATGTCACATTGCTCTGTAACCTGCAATGGGGTGGTCTAGCTGCATAAAACCCATATACCTGGGGTGCCATTTTGGCAGCAGGGCTAAGCCAGATATTGGGATGTAATGCTGCAATTTGGGCCAAAGAGTGAGGGGGTGGCCCCAATAAATATGCAACAGCTTTGGGACTTACAGCTAGCAGTAAGTCTGCTGCAGGGAGATTCTGCGACTTGGGATGGAATATACTGCTTGCAGTAATTCATATATACAGGGGGTCATGTTTCCACCATAACTAAGCCAAATATTGAGATATTATGCTGCAATTTGGTCCAAACACTGAGTAACAATTACCAATAAAGATGGAATAGCTTTGACACCTTCGAATCGGGTTAATCTATGTCACATTGCTCTGTAACCTGCAATGGGGTGGTCTAGCTGCATAAAACCCATATACCTGGGGCGCCATTTTGGCAGCATAACTAAGCCAAATATTGGGATGTAATGCTGCAATTTGGGCCAAAGATTAGGTGGGTGACACTAATAAATATGTAACAGCTTTGGGACTTACATCTATAAAGGAAACTCTTGTCGCAAGCTTTTACGACTGGAAATGGGCTACACTGGTTGCAGTATATTAATATATGCAGGGGTCATGTTTCCACCATAACTAAGACAAACATTGAGCTTTAATGCTCCAATTTGGTCCAGACGCTAAGTGAATGACCACAATAAATACGAAATAGCTTTGAGACCTACAGACTGGGTTAAACCCATGTCACATTGCTCTGTAACCTGCAATGGGGTGGTCTAGCTGCATAAAACCCATATACCTGGGGTGCCATTTTGGCAGCAGGGCTAAGCCAGATATTGGGATGTAATGCTGCAATTTGGGCCAAAGAGTGAGGGGGTGGCCCCAATAAATATGCAACAGCTTTGGGACTTACAGCTAGCAGTAAGTCTGCTGCAGGGAGATTCTGCGACTTGGGATGGAATATACTGCTTGCAGTAATTCATATATACAGGGGGTCATGTTTCCACCATAACTAAGCCAAATATTGAGATATTATGCTGCAATTTGGTCCAAACACTGAGTAACAATTACCAATAAAGATGGAATAGCTTTGACACCTTCGAATTGGGTTAATCTATGTCACATTGCTCTGTAACCTGCAATGGGGTGGTCTAGCTGCATAAAACCCATATACCTGGGGCGCCATTTTGGCAGCATAACTAAGCCAAATATTGGGATGTAATGCTGCAATTTGGGCCAAAGATTAGGTGGGTGACACTAATAAATATGTAACAGCTTTGGGACTTACATCTATAAAGGAAACTCTTGTCGCAAGCTTTTACGACTGGAAATGGGCTACACTGGTTGCAGTATATTAATATATGCAGGGGTCATGTTTCCACCATAACTAAGACAAACATTGAGCTTTAATGCTCCAATTTGGTCCAGACGCTAAGTGAATGACCACAATAAATACGAAATAGCTTTGAGACCTACAGACTGGGTTAAACCCATGTCACATTGCTCTGTAACCTGCAATGGGGTGGTCTAGCTGCATAAAACCCATATACCTGGGGTGCCATTTTGGCAGCAGGGCTAAGCCAGATATTGGGATGTAATGCTGCAATTTGGGCCAAAGAGTGAGGGGGTGGCCCCAATAAATATGCAACAGCTTTGGGACTTACAGCTAGCAGTAAGTCTGCTGCAGGGAGATTCTGCGACTTGGGATGGAATATACTGCTTGCAGTAATTCATATATACAGGGGGTCATGTTTCCACCATAACTAAGCCAAATATTGAGATATTATGCTGCAATTTGGTCCAAACACTGAGTAACAATTACCAATAAAGATGGAATAGCTTTGACACCTTCGAATTGGGTTAATCTATGTCACATTGCTCTGTAACCTGCAATGGGGTGGTCTAGCTGCATAAAACCCATATACCTGGGGCGCCATTTTGGCAGCATAACTAAGCCAAATATTGGGATGTAATGCTGCAATTTGGGCCAAAGATTAGGTGGGTGACACTAATAAATATGTAACAGCTTTGGGACTTACATCTATAAAGGAAACTCTTGTAGCAAGCTTTTACGACTGGAAATGGGCTACACTGGTTGCAGTATATTAATATATGCAGGGGTCATGTTTCCACCATAACTAAGACAAACATTGAGCTTTAATGCTCCAATTTGGTCCAGACGCTAAGTGAATGACCACAATAAATACGAAATAGCTTTGAGACCTACAGACTGGGTTAAACCCATGTCACATTGCTCTGTAACCTGCAATGGGGTGGTCTAGCTGCATAAAACCCATATACCTGGGGTGCCATTTTGGCAGCAGGGCTAAGCCAGATATTGGGATGTAATGCTGCAATTTGGGCCAAAGAGTGAGGGGGTGGCCCCAATAAATATGCAACAGCTTTGGGACTTACAGCTAGCAGTAAGTCTGCTGCAGGGAGATTCTGCGACTTGGGATGGAATATACTGCTTGCAGTAATTCATATATACAGGGGGTCATGTTTCCACCATAACTAAGCCAAATATTGAGATATTATGCTGCAATTTGGTCCAAACACTGAGTAACAATTACCAATAAAGATGGAATAGCTTTGACACCTTCGAATTGGGTTAATCTATGTCACATTGCTCTGTAACCTGCAATGGGGTGGTCTAGCTGCATAAAACCCATATACCTGGGGCGCCATTTTGGCAGCATAACTAAGCCAAATATTGGGATGTAATGCTGCAATTTGGGCCAAAGATTAGGTGGGTGACACTAATAAATATGTAACAGCTTTGGGACTTACATCTATAAAGGAAACTCTTGTCGCAAGCTTTTACGACTGGAAATGGGCTACACTGGTTGCAGTATATTAATATATGCAGGGGTCATGTTTCCACCATAACTAAGACAAACATTGAGCTTTAATGCTCCAATTTGGTCCAGACGCTAAGTGAATGACCACAATAAATACGAAATAGCTTTGAGACCTACAGACTGGGTTAAACCCATGTCACATTGCTCTGTAACCTGCAATGGGGTGGTCTAGCTGCATAAAACCCATATACCTGGGGTGCCATTTTGGCAGCAGGGCTAAGCCAGATATTGGGATGTAATGCTGCAATTTGGGCCAAAGAGTGAGGGGGTGGCCCCAATAAATATGCAACAGCTTTGGGACTTACAGCTAGCAGTAAGTCTGCTGCAGGGAGATTCTGCGACTTGGGATGGAATATACTGCTTGCAGTAATTCATATATACAGGGGGTCATGTTTCCACCATAACTAAGCCAAATATTGAGATATTATGCTGCAATTTGGTCCAAACACTGAGTAACAATTACCAATAAAGATGGAATAGCTTTGACACCTTCGAATCGGGTTAATCTATGTCACATTGCTCTGTAACCTGCAATGGGGTGGTCTAGCTGCATAAAACCCATATACCTGGGGCGCCATTTTGGCAGCATAACTAAGCCAAATATTGGGATGTAATGCTGCAATTTGGGCCAAAGATTAGGTGGGTGACACTAATAAATATGTAACAGCTTTGGGACTTACATCTATAAAGGAAACTCTTGTCGCAAGCTTTTACGACTGGAAATGGGCTACACTGGTTGCAGTATATTAATATATGCAGGGGTCATGTTTCCACCATAACTAAGACAAACATTGAGCTTTAATGCTCCAATTTGGTCCAGACGCTAAGTGAATGACCACAATAAATACGAAATAGCTTTGAGACCTACAGACTGGGTTAAACCCATGTCACATTGCTCTGTAACCTGCAATGGGGTGGTCTAGCTGCATAAAACCCATATACCTGGGGTGCCATTTTGGCAGCAGGGCTAAGCCAGATATTGGGATGTAATGCTGCAATTTGGGCCAAAGAGTGAGGGGGTGGCCCCAATAAATATGCAACAGCTTTGGGACTTACAGCTAGCAGTAAGTCTGCTGCAGGGAGATTCTGCGACTTGGGATGGAATATACTGCTTGCAGTAATTCATATATACAGGGGGTCATGTTTCCACCATAACTAAGCCAAATATTGAGATATTATGCTGCAATTTGGTCCAAACACTGAGTAACAATTACCAATAAAGATGGAATAGCTTTGACACCTTCGAATTGGGTTAATCTATGTCACATTGCTCTGTAACCTGCAATGGGGTGGTCTAGCTGCATAAAACCCATATACCTGGGGCGCCATTTTGGCAGCATAACTAAGCCAAATATTGGGATGTAATGCTGCAATTTGGGCCAAAGATTAGGTGGGTGACACTAATAAATATGTAACAGCTTTGGGACTTACATCTATAAAGGAAACTCTTGTCGCAAGCTTTTACGACTGGAAATGGGCTACACTGGTTGCAGTATATTAATATATGCAGGGGTCATGTTTCCACCATAACTAAGACAAACATTGAGCTTTAATGCTCCAATTTGGTCCAGACGCTAAGTGAATGACCACAATAAATACGAAATAGCTTTGAGACCTACAGACTGGGTTAAACCCATGTCACATTGCTCTGTAACCTGCAATGGGGTGGTCTAGCTGCATAAAACCCATATACCTGGGGTGCCATTTTGGCAGCAGGGCTAAGCCAGATATTGGGATGTAATGCTGCAATTTGGGCCAAAGAGTGAGGGGGTGGCCCCAATAAATATGCAACAGCTTTGGGACTTACAGCTAGCAGTAAGTCTGCTGCAGGGAGATTCTGCGACTTGGGATGGAATATACTGCTTGCAGTAATTCATATATACAGGGGGTCATGTTTCCACCATAACTAAGCCAAATATTGAGATATTATGCTGCAATTTGGTCCAAACACTGAGTAACAATTACCAATAAAGATGGAATAGCTTTGACACCTTCGAATTGGGTTAATCTATGTCACATTGCTCTGTAACCTGCAATGGGGTGGTCTAGCTGCATAAAACCCATATACCTGGGGCGCCATTTTGGCAGCATAACTAAGCCAAATATTGGGATGTAATGCTGCAATTTGGGCCAAAGATTAGGTGGGTGACACTAATAAATATGTAACAGCTTTGGGACTTACATCTATAAAGGAAACTCTTGTCGCAAGCTTTTACGACTGGAAATGGGCTACACTGGTTGCAGTATATTAATATATGCAGGGGTCATGTTTCCACCATAACTAAGACAAACATTGAGCTTTAATGCTCCAATTTGGTCCAGACGCTAAGTGAATGACCACAATAAATACGAAATAGCTTTGAGACCTACAGACTGGGTTAAACCCATGTCACATTGCTCTGTAACCTGCAATGGGGTGGTCTAGCTGCATAAAACCCATATACCTGGGGTGCCATTTTGGCAGCAGGGCTAAGCCAGATATTGGGATGTAATGCTGCAATTTGGGCCAAAGAGTGAGGGGGTGGCCCCAATAAATATGCAACAGCTTTGGGACTTACAGCTAGCAGTAAGTCTGCTGCAGGGAGATTCTGCGACTTGGGATGGAATATACTGCTTGCAGTAATTCATATATACAGGGGGTCATGTTTCCACCATAACTAAGCCAAATATTGAGATATTATGCTGCAATTTGGTCCAAACACTGAGTAACAATTACCAATAAAGATGGAATAGCTTTGACACCTTCGAATCGGGTTAATCTATGTCACATTGCTCTGTAACCTGCAATGGGGTGGTCTAGCTGCATAAAACCCATATACCTGGGGCGCCATTTTGGCAGCATAACTAAGCCAAATATTGGGATGTAATGCTGCAATTTGGGCCAAAGATTAGGTGGGTGACACTAATAAATATGTAACAGCTTTGGGACTTACATCTATAAAGGAAACTCTTGTCGCAAGCTTTTACGACTGGAAATGGGCTACACTGGTTGCAGTATATTAATATATGCAGGGGTCATGTTTCCACCATAACTAAGACAAACATTGAGCTTTAATGCTCCAATTTGGTCCAGACGCTAAGTGAATGACCACAATAAATACGAAATAGCTTTGAGACCTACAGACTGGGTTAAACCCATGTCACATTGCTCTGTAACCTGCAATGGGGTGGTCTAGCTGCATAAAACCCATATACCTGGGGTGCCATTTTGGCAGCAGGGCTAAGCCAGATATTGGGATGTAATGCTGCAATTTGGGCCAAAGAGTGAGGGGGTGGCCCCAATAAATATGCAACAGCTTTGGGACTTACAGCTAGCAGTAAGTCTGCTGCAGGGAGATTCTGCGACTTGGGATGGAATATACTGCTTGCAGTAATTCATATATACAGGGGGTCATGTTTCCACCATAACTAAGCCAAATATTGAGATATTATGCTGCAATTTGGTCCAAACACTGAGTAACAATTACCAATAAAGATGGAATAGCTTTGACACCTTCGAATTGGGTTAATCTATGTCACATTGCTCTGTAACCTGCAATGGGGTGGTCTAGCTGCATAAAACCCATATACCTGGGGCGCCATTTTGGCAGCATAACTAAGCCAAATATTGGGATGTAATGCTGCAATTTGGGCCAAAGATTAGGTGGGTGACACTAATAAATATGTAACAGCTTTGGGACTTACATCTATAAAGGAAACTCTTGTCGCAAGCTTTTACGACTGGAAATGGGCTACACTGGTTGCAGTATATTAATATATGCAGGGGTCATGTTTCCACCATAACTAAGACAAACATTGAGCTTTAATGCTCCAATTTGGTCCAGACGCTAAGTGAATGACCACAATAAATACGAAATAGCTTTGAGACCTACAGACTGGGTTAAACCCATGTCACATTGCTCTGTAACCTGCAATGGGGTGGTCTAGCTGCATAAAACCCATATACCTGGGGTGCCATTTTGGCAGCAGGGCTAAGCCAGATATTGGGATGTAATGCTGCAATTTGGGCCAAAGAGTGAGGGGGTGGCCCCAATAAATATGCAACAGCTTTGGGACTTACAGCTAGCAGTAAGTCTGCTGCAGGGAGATTCTGCGACTTGGGATGGAATATACTGCTTGCAGTAATTCATATATACAGGGGGTCATGTTTCCACCATAACTAAGCCAAATATTGAGATATTATGCTGCAATTTGGTCCAAACACTGAGTAACAATTACCAATAAAGATGGAATAGCTTTGACACCTTCGAATTGGGTTAATCTATGTCACATTGCTCTGTAACCTGCAATGGGGTGGTCTAGCTGCATAAAACCCATATACCTGGGGCGCCATTTTGGCAGCATAACTAAGCCAAATATTGGGATGTAATGCTGCAATTTGGGCCAAAGATTAGGTGGGTGACACTAATAAATATGTAACAGCTTTGGGACTTACATCTATAAAGGAAACTCTTGTCGCAAGCTTTTACGACTGGAAATGGGCTACACTGGTTGCAGTATATTAATATATGCAGGGGTCATGTTTCCACCATAACTAAGACAAACATTGAGCTTTAATGCTCCAATTTGGTCCAGACGCTAAGTGAATGACCACAATAAATACGAAATAGCTTTGAGACCTACAGACTGGGTTAAACCCATGTCACATTGCTCTGTAACCTGCAATGGGGTGGTCTAGCTGCATAAAACCCATATACCTGGGGTGCCATTTTGGCAGCAGGGCTAAGCCAGATATTGGGATGTAATGCTGCAATTTGGGCCAAAGAGTGAGGGGGTGGCCCCAATAAATATGCAACAGCTTTGGGACTTACAGCTAGCAGTAAGTCTGCTGCAGGGAGATTCTGCGACTTGGGATGGAATATACTGCTTGCAGTAATTCATATATACAGGGGGTCATGTTTCCACCATAACTAAGCCAAATATTGAGATATTATGCTGCAATTTGGTCCAAACACTGAGTAACAATTACCAATAAAGATGGAATAGCTTTGACACCTTCGAATTGGGTTAATCTATGTCACATTGCTCTGTAACCTGCAATGGGGTGGTCTAGCTGCATAAAACCCATATACCTGGGGCGCCATTTTGGCAGCATAACTAAGCCAAATATTGGGATGTAATGCTGCAATTTGGGCCAAAGATTAGGTGGGTGACACTAATAAATATGTAACAGCTTTGGGACTTACATCTATAAAGGAAACTCTTGTCGCAAGCTTTTACGACTGGAAATGGGCTACACTGGTTGCAGTATATTAATATATGCAGGGGTCATGTTTCCACCATAACTAAGACAAACATTGAGCTTTAATGCTCCAATTTGGTCCAGACGCTAAGTGAATGACCACAATAAATACGAAATAGCTTTGAGACCTACAGACTGGGTTAAACCCATGTCACATTGCTCTGTAACCTGCAATGGGGTGGTCTAGCTGCATAAAACCCATATACCTGGGGTGCCATTTTGGCAGCAGGGCTAAGCCAGATATTGGGATGTAATGCTGCAATTTGGGCCAAAGAGTGAGGGGGTGGCCCCAATAAATATGCAACAGCTTTGGGACTTACAGCTAGCAGTAAGTCTGCTGCAGGGAGATTCTGCGACTTGGGATGGAATATACTGCTTGCAGTAATTCATATATACAGGGGGTCATGTTTCCACCATAACTAAGCCAAATATTGAGATATTATGCTGCAATTTGGTCCAAACACTGAGTAACAATTACCAATAAAGATGGAATAGCTTTGACACCTTCGAATCGGGTTAATCTATGTCACATTGCTCTGTAACCTGCAATGGGGTGGTCTAGCTGCATAAAACCCATATACCTGGGGCGCCATTTTGGCAGCATAACTAAGCCAAATATTGGGATGTAATGCTGCAATTTGGGCCAAAGATTAGGTGGGTGACACTAATAAATATGTAACAGCTTTGGGACTTACATCTATAAAGGAAACTCTTGTCGCAAGCTTTTACGACTGGAAATGGGCTACACTGGTTGCAGTATATTAATATATGCAGGGGTCATGTTTCCACCATAACTAAGACAAACATTGAGCTTTAATGCTCCAATTTGGTCCAGACGCTAAGTGAATGACCACAATAAATACGAAATAGCTTTGAGACCTACAGACTGGGTTAAACCCATGTCACATTGCTCTGTAACCTGCAATGGGGTGGTCTAGCTGCATAAAACCCATATACCTGGGGTGCCATTTTGGCAGCAGGGCTAAGCCAGATATTGGGATGTAATGCTGCAATTTGGGCCAAAGAGTGAGGGGGTGGCCCCAATAAATATGCAACAGCTTTGGGACTTACAGCTAGCAGTAAGTCTGCTGCAGGGAGATTCTGCGACTTGGGATGGAATATACTGCTTGCAGTAATTCATATATACAGGGGGTCATGTTTCCACCATAACTAAGCCAAATATTGAGATATTATGCTGCAATTTGGTCCAAACACTGAGTAACAATTACCAATAAAGATGGAATAGCTTTGACACCTTCGAATTGGGTTAATCTATGTCACATTGCTCTGTAACCTGCAATGGGGTGGTCTAGCTGCATAAAACCCATATACCTGGGGCGCCATTTTGGCAGCATAACTAAGCCAAATATTGGGATGTAATGCTGCAATTTGGGCCAAAGATTAGGTGGGTGACACTAATAAATATGTAACAGCTTTGGGACTTACATCTATAAAGGAAACTCTTGTCGCAAGCTTTTACGACTGGAAATGGGCTACACTGGTTGCAGTATATTAATATATGCAGGGGTCATGTTTCCACCATAACTAAGACAAACATTGAGCTTTAATGCTCCAATTTGGTCCAGACGCTAAGTGAATGACCACAATAAATACGAAATAGCTTTGAGACCTACAGACTGGGTTAAACCCATGTCACATTGCTCTGTAACCTGCAATGGGGTGGTCTAGCTGCATAAAACCCATATACCTGGGGTGCCATTTTGGCAGCAGGGCTAAGCCAGATATTGGGATGTAATGCTGCAATTTGGGCCAAAGAGTGAGGGGGTGGCCCCAATAAATATGCAACAGCTTTGGGACTTACAGCTAGCAGTAAGTCTGCTGCAGGGAGATTCTGCGACTTGGGATGGAATATACTGCTTGCAGTAATTCATATATACAGGGGGTCATGTTTCCACCATAACTAAGCCAAATATTGAGATATTATGCTGCAATTTGGTCCAAACACTGAGTAACAATTACCAATAAAGATGGAATAGCTTTGACACCTTCGAATTGGGTTAATCTATGTCACATTGCTCTGTAACCTGCAATGGGGTGGTCTAGCTGCATAAAACCCATATACCTGGGGCGCCATTTTGGCAGCATAACTAAGCCAAATATTGGGATGTAATGCTGCAATTTGGGCCAAAGATTAGGTGGGTGACACTAATAAATATGTAACAGCTTTGGGACTTACATCTATAAAGGAAACTCTTGTCGCAAGCTTTTACGACTGGAAATGGGCTACACTGGTTGCAGTATATTAATATATGCAGGGGTCATGTTTCCACCATAACTAAGACAAACATTGAGCTTTAATGCTCCAATTTGGTCCAGACGCTAAGTGAATGACCACAATAAATACGAAATAGCTTTGAGACCTACAGACTGGGTTAAACCCATGTCACATTGCTCTGTAACCTGCAATGGGGTGGTCTAGCTGCATAAAACCCATATACCTGGGGTGCCATTTTGGCAGCAGGGCTAAGCCAGATATTGGGATGTAATGCTGCAATTTGGGCCAAAGAGTGAGGGGGTGGCCCCAATAAATATGCAACAGCTTTGGGACTTACAGCTAGCAGTAAGTCTGCTGCAGGGAGATTCTGCGACTTGGGATGGAATATACTGCTTGCAGTAATTCATATATACAGGGGGTCATGTTTCCACCATAACTAAGCCAAATATTGAGATATTATGCTGCAATTTGGTCCAAACACTGAGTAACAATTACCAATAAAGATGGAATAGCTTTGACACCTTCGAATTGGGTTAATCTATGTCACATTGCTCTGTAACCTGCAATGGGGTGGTCTAGCTGCATAAAACCCATATACCTGGGGCGCCATTTTGGCAGCATAACTAAGCCAAATATTGGGATGTAATGCTGCAATTTGGGCCAAAGATTAGGTGGGTGACACTAATAAATATGTAACAGCTTTGGGACTTACATCTATAAAGGAAACTCTTGTCGCAAGCTTTTACGACTGGAAATGGGCTACACTGGTTGCAGTATATTAATATATGCAGGGGTCATGTTTCCACCATAACTAAGACAAACATTGAGCTTTAATGCTCCAATTTGGTCCAGACGCTAAGTGAATGACCACAATAAATACGAAATAGCTTTGAGACCTACAGACTGGGTTAAACCCATGTCACATTGCTCTGTAACCTGCAATGGGGTGGTCTAGCTGCATAAAACCCATATACCTGGGGTGCCATTTTGGCAGCAGGGCTAAGCCAGATATTGGGATGTAATGCTGCAATTTGGGCCAAAGAGTGAGGGGGTGGCCCCAATAAATATGCAACAGCTTTGGGACTTACAGCTAGCAGTAAGTCTGCTGCAGGGAGATTCTGCGACTTGGGATGGAATATACTGCTTGCAGTAATTCATATATACAGGGGGTCATGTTTCCACCATAACTAAGCCAAATATTGAGATATTATGCTGCAATTTGGTCCAAACACTGAGTAACAATTACCAATAAAGATGGAATAGCTTTGACACCTTCGAATTGGGTTAATCTATGTCACATTGCTCTGTAACCTGCAATGGGGTGGTCTAGCTGCATAAAACCCATATACCTGGGGCGCCATTTTGGCAGCATAACTAAGCCAAATATTGGGATGTAATGCTGCAATTTGGGCCAAAGATTAGGTGGGTGACACTAATAAATATGTAACAGCTTTGGGACTTACATCTATAAAGGAAACTCTTGTCACAAGCTTTTACGACTGGAAATGGGCTACAGTGGTTGCAGTATATTAATATATGCAGGGGTCATGTTTCCACCATAACTAAGACAAACATTGAGCTTTAATGCTCCAATTTGGTCCAGACGCTAAGTGAATGACCACAATAAATACGAAATAGCTTTGAGACCTACAGACTGGGTTAAACCCATGTCACATTGCTCTGTAACCTGCAATGGGGTGGTCTAGCTGCATAAAACCCATATACCTGGGGTGCCATTTTGGCAGCAGGGCTAAGCCAGATATTGGGATGTAATGCTGCAATTTGGGCCAAAGAGTGAGGGGGTGGCCCCAATAAATATGCAACAGCTTTGGGACTTACAGCTAGCAGTAAGTCTGCTGCAGGGAGATTCTGCGACTTGGGATGGAATATACTGCTTGCAGTAATTCATATATACAGGGGGTCATGTTTCCACCATAACTAAGCCAAATATTGAGATATTATGCTGCAATTTGGTCCAAACACTGAGTAACAATTACCAATAAAGATGGAATAGCTTTGACACCTTCGAATTGGGTTAATCTATGTCACATTGCTCTGTAACCTGCAATGGGGTGGTCTAGCTGCATAAAACCCATATACCTGGGGCGCCATTTTGGCAGCATAACTAAGCCAAATATTGGGATGTAATGCTGCAATTTGGGCCAAAGATTAGGTGGGTGACACTAATAAATATGTAACAGCTTTGGGACTTACATCTATAAAGGAAACTCTTGTCGCAAGCTTTTACGACTGGAAATGGGCTACACTGGTTGCAGTATATTAATATATGCAGGGGTCATGTTTCCACCATAACTAAGACAAACATTGAGCTTTAATGCTCCAATTTGGTCCAGACGCTAAGTGAATGACCACAATAAATACGAAATAGCTTTGAGACCTACAGACTGGGTTAAACCCATGTCACATTGCTCTGTAACCTGCAATGGGGTGGTCTAGCTGCATAAAACCCATATACCTGGGGTGCCATTTTGGCAGCAGGGCTAAGCCAGATATTGGGATGTAATGCTGCAATTTGGGCCAAAGAGTGAGGGGGTGGCCCCAATAAATATGCAACAGCTTTGGGACTTACAGCTAGCAGTAAGTCTGCTGCAGGGAGATTCTGCGACTTGGGATGGAATATACTGCTTGCAGTAATTCATATATACAGGGGGTCATGTTTCCACCATAACTAAGCCAAATATTGAGATATTATGCTGCAATTTGGTCCAAACACTGAGTAACAATTACCAATAAAGATGGAATAGCTTTGACACCTTCGAATTGGGTTAATCTATGTCACATTGCTCTGTAACCTGCAATGGGGTGGTCTAGCTGCATAAAACCCATATACCTGGGGCGCCATTTTGGCAGCATAACTAAGCCAAATATTGGGATGTAATGCTGCAATTTGGGCCAAAGATTAGGTGGGTGACACTAATAAATATGTAACAGCTTTGGGACTTACATCTATAAAGGAAACTCTTGTCGCAAGCTTTTACGACTGGAAATGGGCTACACTGGTTGCAGTATATTAATATATGCAGGGGTCATGTTTCCACCATAACTAAGACAAACATTGAGCTTTAATGCTCCAATTTGGTCCAGACGCTAAGTGAATGACCACAATAAATACGAAATAGCTTTGAGACCTACAGACTGGGTTAAACCCATGTCACATTGCTCTGTAACCTGCAATGGGGTGGTCTAGCTGCATAAAACCCATATACCTGGGGTGCCATTTTGGCAGCAGGGCTAAGCCAGATATTGGGATGTAATGCTGCAATTTGGGCCAAAGAGTGAGGGGGTGGCCCCAATAAATATGCAACAGCTTTGGGACTTACAGCTAGCAGTAAGTCTGCTGCAGGGAGATTCTGCGACTTGGGATGGAATATACTGCTTGCAGTAATTCATATATACAGGGGGTCATGTTTCCACCATAACTAAGCCAAATATTGAGATATTATGCTGCAATTTGGTCCAAACACTGAGTAACAATTACCAATAAAGATGGAATAGCTTTGACACCTTCGAATTGGGTTAATCTATGTCACATTGCTCTGTAACCTGCAATGGGGTGGTCTAGCTGCATAAAACCCATATACCTGGGGCGCCATTTTGGCAGCATAACTAAGCCAAATATTGGGATGTAATGCTGCAATTTGGGCCAAAGATTAGGTGGGTGACACTAATAAATATGTAACAGCTTTGGGACTTACATCTATAAAGGAAACTCTTGTCACAAGCTTTTACGACTGGAAATGGGCTACACTGGTTGCAGTATATTAATATATGCAGGGGTCATGTTTCCACCATAACTAAGACAAACATTGAGCTTTAATGCTCCAATTTGGTCCAGACGCTAAGTGAATGACCACAATAAATACGAAATAGCTTTGAGACCTACAGACTGGGTTAAACCCATGTCACATTGCTCTGTAACCTGCAATGGGGTGGTCTAGCTGCATAAAACCCATATACCTGGGGTGCCATTTTGGCAGCAGGGCTAAGCCAGATATTGGGATGTAATGCTGCAATTTGGGCCAAAGAGTGAGGGGGTGGCCCCAATAAATATGCAACAGCTTTGGGACTTACAGCTAGCAGTAAGTCTGCTGCAGGGAGATTCTGCGACTTGGGATGGAATATACTGCTTGCAGTAATTCATATATACAGGGGGTCATGTTTCCACCATAACTAAGCCAAATATTGAGATATTATGCTGCAATTTGGTCCAAACACTGAGTAACAATTACCAATAAAGATGGAATAGCTTTGACACCTTCGAATTGGGTTAATCTATGTCACATTGCTCTGTAACCTGCAATGGGGTGGTCTAGCTGCATAAAACCCATATACCTGGGGCGCCATTTTGGCAGCATAACTAAGCCAAATATTGGGATGTAATGCTGCAATTTGGGCCAAAGATTAGGTGGGTGACACTAATAAATATGTAACAGCTTTGGGACTTACATCTATAAAGGAAACTCTTGTCGCAAGCTTTTACGACTGGAAATGGGCTACACTGGTTGCAGTATATTAATATATGCAGGGGTCATGTTTCCACCATAACTAAGACAAACATTGAGCTTTAATGCTCCAATTTGGTCCAGACGCTAAGTGAATGACCACAATAAATACGAAATAGCTTTGAGACCTACAGACTGGGTTAAACCCATGTCACATTGCTCTGTAACCTGCAATGGGGTGGTCTAGCTGCATAAAACCCATATACCTGGGGTGCCATTTTGGCAGCAGGGCTAAGCCAGATATTGGGATGTAATGCTGCAATTTGGGCCAAAGAGTGAGGGGGTGGCCCCAATAAATATGCAACAGCTTTGGGACTTACAGTTAGCAGTAAGTGTGCTGCAGGGAGATTCTGCGACTTGGGATGGAATATACTGCTTGCAGTAATTCATATATACAGGGGGTCATGTTTCCACCATAACTAAGCCAAATATTGAGATATTATGCTGCAATTTGGTCCAAACACTGAGTAACAATTACCAATAAAGATGGAATAGCTTTGACACCTTCGAATTGGGTTAATCTATGTCACATTGCTCTGTAACCTGCAATGGGGTGGTCTAGCTGCATAAAACCCATATACCTGGGGCGCCATTTTGGCAGCATAACTAAGCCAAATATTGGGATGTAATGCTGCAATTTGGGCCAAAGATTAGGTGGGTGACACTAATAAATATGTAACAGCTTTGGGACTTACATCTATAAAGGAAACTCTTGTCGCAAGCTTTTACGACTGGAAATGGGCTACACTGGTTGCAGTATATTAATATATGCAGGGGTCATGTTTCCACCATAACTAAGACAAACATTGAGCTTTAATGCTCCAATTTGGTCCAGACGCTAAGTGAATGACCACAATAAATACGAAATAGCTTTGAGACCTACAGACTGGGTTAAACCCATGTCACATTGCTCTGTAACCTGCAATGGGGTGGTCTAGCTGCATAAAACCCATATACCTGGGGTGCCATTTTGGCAGCAGGGCTAAGCCAGATATTGGGATGTAATGCTGCAATTTGGGCCAAAGAGTGAGGGGGTGGCCCCAATAAATATGCAACAGCTTTGGGACTTACAGTTAGCAGTAAGTGTGCTGCAGGGAGATTCTGCGACTTGGGATGGAATATACTGCTTGCAGTAATTCATATATACAGGGGGTCATGTTTCCACCATAACTAAGCCAAATATTGAGATATTATGCTGCAATTTGGTCCAAACACTGAGTAACAATTACCAATAAAGATGGAATAGCTTTGACACCTTCGAATTGGGTTAATCTATGTCACATTGCTCTGTAACCTGCAATGGGGTGGTCTAGCTGCATAAAACCCATATACCTGGGGCGCCATTTTGGCAGCATAACTAAGCCAAATATTGGGATGTAATGCTGCAATTTGGGCCAAAGATTAGGTGGGTGACACTAATAAATATGTAACAGCTTTGGGACTTACATCTATAAAGGAAACTCTTGTCGCAAGCTTTTACGACTGGAAATGGGCTACACTGGTTGCAGTATATTAATATATGCAGGGGTCATGTTTCCACCATAACTAAGACAAACATTGAGCTTTAATGCTCCAATTTGGTCCAGACGCTAAGTGAATGACCACAATAAATACGAAATAGCTTTGAGACCTACAGACTGGGTTAAACCCATGTCACATTGCTCTGTAACCTGCAATGGGGTGGTCTAGCTGCATAAAACCCATATACCTGGGGTGCCATTTTGGCAGCAGGGCTAAGCCAGATATTGGGATGTAATGCTGCAATTTGGGCCAAAGAGTGAGGGAGTGGCCCCAATAAATATGCAACAGCTTTGGGACTTACAGCTAGCAGTAAGTCTGCTGCAGGGAGATTCTGCGACTTGGGATGGAATATACTGCTTGCAGTAATTCATATATACAGGGGGTCATGTTTCCACCATAACTAAGCCAAATATTGAGATATTATGCTGCAATTTGGTCCAAACACTGAGTAACAATTACCAATAAAGATGGAATAGCTTTGACACCTTCGAATTGGGTTAATCTATGTCACATTGCTCTGTAACCTGCAATGGGGTGGTCTAGCTGCATAAAACCCATATACCTGGGGCGCCATTTTGGCAGCATAACTAAGCCAAATATTGGGATGTAATGCTGCAATTTGGGCCAAAGATTAGGTGGGTGACACTAATAAATATGTAACAGCTTTGGGACTTACATCTATAAAGGAAACTCTTGTCGCAAGCTTTTACGACTGGAAATGGGCTACACTGGTTGCAGTATATTAATATATGCAGGGGTCATGTTTCCACCATAACTAAGACAAACATTGAGCTTTAATGCTCCAATTTGGTCCAGACGCTAAGTGAATGACCACAATAAATACGAAATAGCTTTGAGACCTACAGACTGGGTTAAACCCATGTCACATTGCTCTGTAACCTGCAATGGGGTGGTCTAGCTGCATAAAACCCATATACCTGGGGTGCCATTTTGGCAGCAGGGCTAAGCCAGATATTGGGATGTAATGCTGCAATTTGGGCCAAAGAGTGAGGGGGTGGCCCCAATAAATATGCAACAGCTTTGGGACTTACAGTTAGCAGTAAGTGTGCTGCAGGGAGATTCTGCGACTTGGGATGGAATATACTGCTTGCAGTAATTCATATATACAGGGGGTCATGTTTCCACCATAACTAAGCCAAATATTGAGATATTATGCTGCAATTTGGTCCAAACACTGAGTAACAATTACCAATAAAGATGGAATAGCTTTGACACCTTCGAATTGGGTTAATCTATGTCACATTGCTCTGTAACCTGCAATGGGGTGGTCTAGCTGCATAAAACCCATATACCTGGGGCGCCATTTTGGCAGCATAACTAAGCCAAATATTGGGATGTAATGCTGCAATTTGGGCCAAAGATTAGGTGGGTGACACTAAT
Source organism: Sabellastarte sp. h YS-2021 (assembly GCA_964017235.1). Lineage (NCBI taxonomy): Eukaryota > Metazoa > Annelida > Polychaeta > Sabellida > Sabellidae > Sabellastarte > Sabellastarte sp. h YS-2021. Next base: position 38,798 of record CAXHLB010000399.1, read on the forward strand.
AAATATGTAACAGCTTTGGGACTTACATCTATAAAGGAAACTCTTGTCGCAAGCTTTTACGACTGGAAATGGGCTACACTGGTTGCAGTATATTAATATATGCAGGGGTCATGTTTCCACCATAACTAAGACAAACATTGAGCTTTAATGCTCCAATTTGGTCCAGACGCTAAGTGAATGACCACAATAAATACGAAATAGCTTTGAGACCTACAGACTGGGTTAAACCCATGTCACATTGCTCTGTAACCTGCAATGGGGTGGTCTAGCTGCATAAAACCCATATACCTGGGGTGCCATTTTGGCAGCAGGGCTAAGCCAGATATTGGGATGTAATGCTGCAATTTGGGCCAAAGAGTGAGGGAGTGGCCCCAATAAATATGCAACAGCTTTGGGACTTACAGCTAGCAGTAAGTCTGCTGCAGGGAGATTCTGCGACTTGGGATGGAATATACTGCTTGCAGTAATTCATATATACAGGGGGTCATGTTTCCACCATAACTAAGCCAAATATTGAGATATTATGCTGCAATTTGGTCCAAACACTGAGTAACAATTACCAATAAAGATGGAATAGCTTTGACACCTTCGAATTGGGTTAATCTATGTCACATTGCTCTGTAACCTGCAATGGGGTGGTCTAGCTGCATAAAACCCATATACCTGGGGCGCCATTTTGGCAGCATAACTAAGCCAAATATTGGGATGTAATGCTGCAATTTGGGCCAAAGATTAGGTGGGTGACACTAATAAATATGTAACAGCTTTGGGACTTACATCTATAAAGGAAACTCTTGTCGCAAGCTTTTACGACTGGAAATGGGCTACACTGGTTGCAGTATATTAATATATGCAGGGGTCATGTTTCCACCATAACTAAGACAAACATTGAGCTTTAATGCTCCAATTTGGTCCAGACGCTAAGTGAATGACCACAATAAATACGAAATAGCTTTGAGACCTACAGACTGGGTTAAACCCATGTCACATTGCTCTGTAACCTGCAATGGGGTGGTCTAGCTGCATAAAACCCATATACCTGGGGTGCCATTTTGGCAGCAGGGCTAAGCCAGATATTGGGATGTAATGCTGCAATTTGGGCCAAAGAGTGAGGGGGTGGCCCCAATAAATATGCAACAGCTTTGGGACTTACAGTTAGCAGTAAGTGTGCTGCAGGGAGATTCTGCGACTTGGGATGGAATATACTGCTTGCAGTAATTCATATATACAGGGGGTCATGTTTCCACCATAACTAAGCCAAATATTGAGATATTATGCTGCAATTTGGTCCAAACACTGAGTAACAATTACCAATAAAGATGGAATAGCTTTGACACCTTCGAATTGGGTTAATCTATGTCACATTGCTCTGTAACCTGCAATGGGGTGGTCTAGCTGCATAAAACCCATATACCTGGGGCGCCATTTTGGCAGCATAACTAAGCCAAATATTGGGATGTAATGCTGCAATTTGGGCCAAAGATTAGGTGGGTGACACTAATAAATATGTAACAGCTTTGGGACTTACATCTATAAAGGAAACTCTTGTCGCAAGCTTTTACGACTGGAAATGGGCTACACTGGTTGCAGTATATTAATATATGCAGGGGTCATGTTTCCACCATAACTAAGACAAACATTGAGCTTTAATGCTCCAATTTGGTCCAGACGCTAAGTGAATGACCACAATAAATACGAAATAGCTTTGAGACCTACAGACTGGGTTAAACCCATGTCACATTGCTCTGTAACCTGCAATGGGGTGGTCTAGCTGCATAAAACCCATATACCTGGGGTGCCATTTTGGCAGCAGGGCTAAGCCAGATATTGGGATGTAATGCTGCAATTTGGGCCAAAGAGTGAGGGAGTGGCCCCAATAAATATGCAACAGCTTTGGGACTTACAGCTAGCAGTAAGTCTGCTGCAGGGAGATTCTGCGACTTGGGATGGAATATACTGCTTGCAGTAATTCATATATACAGGGGGTCATGTTTCCACCATAACTAAGCCAAATATTGAGATATTATGCTGCAATTTGGTCCAAACACTGAGTAACAATTACCAATAAAGATGGAATAGCTTTGACACCTTCGAATTGGGTTAATCTATGTCACATTGCTCTGTAACCTGCAATGGGGTGGTCTAGCTGCATAAAACCCATATACCTGGGGCGCCATTTTGGCAGCATAACTAAGCCAAATATTGGGATGTAATGCTGCAATTTGGGCCAAAGATTAGGTGGGTGACACTAATAAATATGTAACAGCTTTGGGACTTACATCTATAAAGGAAACTCTTGTCGCAAGCTTTTACGACTGGAAATGGGCTACACTGGTTGCAGTATATTAATATATGCAGGGGTCATGTTTCCACCATAACTAAGACAAACATTGAGCTTTAATGCTCCAATTTGGTCCAGACGCTAAGTGAATGACCACAATAAATACGAAATAGCTTTGAGACCTACAGACTGGGTTAAACCCATGTCACATTGCTCTGTAACCTGCAATGGGGTGGTCTAGCTGCATAAAACCCATATACCTGGGGTGCCATTTTGGCAGCAGGGCTAAGCCAGATATTGGGATGTAATGCTGCAATTTGGGCCAAAGAGTGAGGGGGTGGCCCCAATAAATATGCAACAGCTTTGGGACTTACAGTTAGCAGTAAGTGTGCTGCAGGGAGATTCTGCGACTTGGGATGGAATATACTGCTTGCAGTAATTCATATATACAGGGGGTCATGTTTCCACCATAACTAAGCCAAATATTGAGATATTATGCTGCAATTTGGTCCAAACACTGAGTAACAATTACCAATAAAGATGGAATAGCTTTGACACCTTCGAATTGGGTTAATCTATGTCACATTGCTCTGTAACCTGCAATGGGGTGGTCTAGCTGCATAAAACCCATATACCTGGGGCGCCATTTTGGCAGCATAACTAAGCCAAATATTGGGATGTAATGCTGCAATTTGGGCCAAAGATTAGGTGGGTGACACTAATAAATATGTAACAGCTTTGGGACTTACATCTATAAAGGAAACTCTTGTCGCAAGCTTTTACGACTGGAAATGGGCTACACTGGTTGCAGTATATTAATATATGCAGGGGTCATGTTTCCACCATAACTAAGACAAACATTGAGCTTTAATGCTCCAATTTGGTCCAGACGCTAAGTGAATGACCACAATAAATACGAAATAGCTTTGAGACCTACAGACTGGGTTAAACCCATGTCACATTGCTCTGTAACCTGCAATGGGGTGGTCTAGCTGCATAAAACCCATATACCTGGGGTGCCATTTTGGCAGCAGGGCTAAGCCAGATATTGGGATGTAATGCTGCAATTTGGGCCAAAGAGTGAGGGAGTGGCCCCAATAAATATGCAACAGCTTTGGGACTTACAGCTAGCAGTAAGTCTGCTGCAGGGAGATTCTGCGACTTGGGATGGAATATACTGCTTGCAGTAATTCATATATACAGGGGGTCATGTTTCCACCATAACTAAGCCAAATATTGAGATATTATGCTGCAATTTGGTCCAAACACTGAGTAACAATTACCAATAAAGATGGAATAGCTTTGACACCTTCGAATTGGGTTAATCTATGTCACATTGCTCTGTAACCTGCAATGGGGTGGTCTAGCTGCATAAAACCCATATACCTGGGGCGCCATTTTGGCAGCATAACTAAGCCAAATATTGGGATGTAATGCTGCAATTTGGGCCAAAGATTAGGTGGGTGACACTAATAAATATGTAACAGCTTTGGGACTTACATCTATAAAGGAAACTCTTGTCGCAAGCTTTTACGACTGGAAATGGGCTACACTGGTTGCAGTATATTAATATATGCAGGGGTCATGTTTCCACCATAACTAAGACAAACATTGAGCTTTAATGCTCCAATTTGGTCCAGACGCTAAGTGAATGACCACAATAAATACGAAATAGCTTTGAGACCTACAGACTGGGTTAAACCCATGTCACATTGCTCTGTAACCTGCAATGGGGTGGTCTAGCTGCATAAAACCCATATACCTGGGGTGCCATTTTGGCAGCAGGGCTAAGCCAGATATTGGGATGTAATGCTGCAATTTGGGCCAAAGAGTGAGGGAGTGGCCCCAATAAATATGCAACAGCTTTGGGACTTACAGCTAGCAGTAAGTCTGCTGCAGGGAGATTCTGCGACTTGGGATGGAATATACTGCTTGCAGTAATTCATATATACAGGGGGTCATGTTTCCACCATAACTAAGCCAAATATTGAGATATTATGCTGCAATTTGGTCCAAACACTGAGTAACAATTACCAATAAAGATGGAATAGCTTTGACACCTTCGAATTGGGTTAATCTATGTCACATTGCTCTGTAACCTGCAATGGGGTGGTCTAGCTGCATAAAACCCATATACCTGGGGCGCCATTTTGGCAGCATAACTAAGCCAAATATTGGGATGTAATGCTGCAATTTGGGCCAAAGATTAGGTGGGTGACACTAATAAATATGTAACAGCTTTGGGACTTACATCTATAAAGGAAACTCTTGTCGCAAGCTTTTACGACTGGAAATGGGCTACACTGGTTGCAGTATATTAATATATGCAGGGGTCATGTTTCCACCATAACTAAGACAAACATTGAGCTTTAATGCTCCAATTTGGTCCAGACGCTAAGTGAATGACCACAATAAATACGAAATAGCTTTGAGACCTACAGACTGGGTTAAACCCATGTCACATTGCTCTGTAACCTGCAATGGGGTGGTCTAGCTGCATAAAACCCATATACCTGGGGTGCCATTTTGGCAGCAGGGCTAAGCCAGATATTGGGATGTAATGCTGCAATTTGGGCCAAAGAGTGAGGGGGTGGCCCCAATAAATATGCAACAGCTTTGGGACTTACAGCTAGCAGTAAGTCTGCTGCAGGGAGATTCTGCGACTTGGGATGGAATATACTGCTTGCAGTAATTCATATATACAGGGGGTCATGTTTCCACCATAACTAAGCCAAATATTGAGATATTATGCTGCAATTTGGTCCAAACACTGAGTAACAATTACCAATAAAGATGGAATAGCTTTGACACCTTCGAATTGGGTTAATCTATGTCACATTGCTCTGTAACCTGCAATGGGGTGGTCTAGCTGCATAAAACCCATATACCTGGGGCGCCATTTTGGCAGCATAACTAAGCCAAATATTGGGATGTAATGCTGCAATTTGGGCCAAAGATTAGGTGGGTGACACTAATAAATATGTAACAGCTTTGGGACTTACATCTATAAAGGAAACTCTTGTCGCAAGCTTTTACGACTGGAAATGGGCTACACTGGTTGCAGTATATTAATATATGCAGGGGTCATGTTTCCACCATAACTAAGACAAACATTGAGCTTTAATGCTCCAATTTGGTCCAGACGCTAAGTGAATGACCACAATAAATACGAAATAGCTTTGAGACCTACAGACTGGGTTAAACCCATGTCACATTGCTCTGTAACCTGCAATGGGGTGGTCTAGCTGCATAAAACCCATATACCTGGGGTGCCATTTTGGCAGCAGGGCTAAGCCAGATATTGGGATGTAATGCTGCAATTTGGGCCAAAGAGTGAGGGAGTGGCCCCAATAAATATGCAACAGCTTTGGGACTTACAGCTAGCAGTAAGTCTGCTGCAGGGAGATTCTGCGACTTGGGATGGAATATACTGCTTGCAGTAATTCATATATACAGGGGGTCATGTTTCCACCATAACTAAGCCAAATATTGAGATATTATGCTGCAATTTGGTCCAAACACTGAGTAACAATTACCAATAAAGATGGAATAGCTTTGACACCTTCGAATTGGGTTAATCTATGTCACATTGCTCTGTAACCTGCAATGGGGTGGTCTAGCTGCATAAAACCCATATACCTGGGGCGCCATTTTGGCAGCATAACTAAGCCAAATATTGGGATGTAATGCTGCAATTTGGGCCAAAGATTAGGTGGGTGACACTAATAAATATGTAACAGCTTTGGGACTTACATCTATAAAGGAAACTCTTGTCGCAAGCTTTTACGACTGGAAATGGGCTACACTGGTTGCAGTATATTAATATATGCAGGGGTCATGTTTCCACCATAACTAAGACAAACATTGAGCTTTAATGCTCCAATTTGGTCCAGACGCTAAGTGAATGACCACAATAAATACGAAATAGCTTTGAGACCTACAGACTGGGTTAAACCCATGTCACATTGCTCTGTAACCTGCAATGGGGTGGTCTAGCTGCATAAAACCCATATACCTGGGGTGCCATTTTGGCAGCAGGGCTAAGCCAGATATTGGGATGTAATGCTGCAATTTGGGCCAAAGAGTGAGGGGGTGGCCCCAATAAATATGCAACAGCTTTGGGACTTACAGTTAGCAGTAAGTGTGCTGCAGGGAGATTCTGCGACTTGGGATGGAATATACTGCTTGCAGTAATTCATATATACAGGGGGTCATGTTTCCACCATAACTAAGCCAAATATTGAGATATTATGCTGCAATTTGGTCCAAACACTGAGTAACAATTACCAATAAAGATGGAATAGCTTTGACACCTTCGAATTGGGTTAATCTATGTCACATTGCTCTGTAACCTGCAATGGGGTGGTCTAGCTGCATAAAACCCATATACCTGGGGCGCCATTTTGGCAGCATAACTAAGCCAAATATTGGGATGTAATGCTGCAATTTGGGCCAAAGATTAGGTGGGTGACACTAATAAATATGTAACAGCTTTGGGACTTACATCTATAAAGGAAACTCTTGTCGCAAGCTTTTACGACTGGAAATGGGCTACACTGGTTGCAGTATATTAATATATGCAGGGGTCATGTTTCCACCATAACTAAGACAAACATTGAGCTTTAATGCTCCAATTTGGTCCAGACGCTAAGTGAATGACCACAATAAATACGAAATAGCTTTGAGACCTACAGACTGGGTTAAACCCATGTCACATTGCTCTGTAACCTGCAATGGGGTGGTCTAGCTGCATAAAACCCATATACCTGGGGTGCCATTTTGGCAGCAGGGCTAAGCCAGATATTGGGATGTAATGCTGCAATTTGGGCCAAAGAGTGAGGGAGTGGCCCCAATAAATATGCAACAGCTTTGGGACTTACAGCTAGCAGTAAGTCTGCTGCAGGGAGATTCTGCGACTTGGGATGGAATATACTGCTTGCAGTAATTCATATATACAGGGGGTCATGTTTCCACCATAACTAAGCCAAATATTGAGATATTATGCTGCAATTTGGTCCAAACACTGAGTAACAATTACCAATAAAGATGGAATAGCTTTGACACCTTCGAATTGGGTTAATCTATGTCACATTGCTCTGTAACCTGCAATGGGGTGGTCTAGCTGCATAAAACCCATATACCTGGGGCGCCATTTTGGCAGCATAACTAAGCCAAATATTGGGATGTAATGCTGCAATTTGGGCCAAAGATTAGGTGGGTGACACTAATAAATATGTAACAGCTTTGGGACTTACATCTATAAAGGAAACTCTTGTCGCAAGCTTTTACGACTGGAAATGGGCTACACTGGTTGCAGTATATTAATATATGCAGGGGTCATGTTTCCACCATAACTAAGACAAACATTGAGCTTTAATGCTCCAATTTGGTCCAGACGCTAAGTGAATGACCACAATAAATACGAAATAGCTTTGAGACCTACAGACTGGGTTAAACCCATGTCACATTGCTCTGTAACCTGCAATGGGGTGGTCTAGCTGCATAAAACCCATATACCTGGGGTGCCATTTTGGCAGCAGGGCTAAGCCAGATATTGGGATGTAATGCTGCAATTTGGGCCAAAGAGTGAGGGAGTGGCCCCAATAAATATGCAACAGCTTTGGGACTTACAGCTAGCAGTAAGTCTGCTGCAGGGAGATTCTGCGACTTGGGATGGAATATACTGCTTGCAGTAATTCATATATACAGGGGGTCATGTTTCCACCATAACTAAGCCAAATATTGAGATATTATGCTGCAATTTGGTCCAAACACTGAGTAACAATTACCAATAAAGATGGAATAGCTTTGACACCTTCGAATTGGGTTAATCTATGTCACATTGCTCTGTAACCTGCAATGGGGTGGTCTAGCTGCATAAAACCCATATACCTGGGGCGCCATTTTGGCAGCATAACTAAGCCAAATATTGGGATGTAATGCTGCAATTTGGGCCAAAGATTAGGTGGGTGACACTAATAAATATGTAACAGCTTTGGGACTTACATCTATAAAGGAAACTCTTGTCGCAAGCTTTTACGACTGGAAATGGGCTACACTGGTTGCAGTATATTAATATATGCAGGGGTCATGTTTCCACCATAACTAAGACAAACATTGAGCTTTAATGCTCCAATTTGGTCCAGACGCTAAGTGAATGACCACAATAAATACGAAATAGCTTTGAGACCTACAGACTGGGTTAAACCCATGTCACATTGCTCTGTAACCTGCAATGGGGTGGTCTAGCTGCATAAAACCCATATACCTGGGGTGCCATTTTGGCAGCAGGGCTAAGCCAGATATTGGGATGTAATGCTGCAATTTGGGCCAAAGAGTGAGGGGGTGGCCCCAATAAATATGCAACAGCTTTGGGACTTACAGCTAGCAGTAAGTCTGCTGCAGGGAGATTCTGCGACTTGGGATGGAATATACTGCTTGCAGTAATTCATATATACAGGGGGTCATGTTTCCACCATAACTAAGCCAAATATTGAGATATTATGCTGCAATTTGGTCCAAACACTGAGTAACAATTACCAATAAAGATGGAATAGCTTTGACACCTTCGAATTGGGTTAATCTATGTCACATTGCTCTGTAACCTGCAATGGGGTGGTCTAGCTGCATAAAACCCATATACCTGGGGCGCCATTTTGGCAGCATAACTAAGCCAAATATTGGGATGTAATGCTGCAATTTGGGCCAAAGATTAGGTGGGTGACACTAATAAATATGTAACAGCTTTGGGACTTACATCTATAAAGGAAACTCTTGTCGCAAGCTTTTACGACTGGAAATGGGCTACACTGGTTGCAGTATATTAATATATGCAGGGGTCATGTTTCCACCATAACTAAGACAAACATTGAGCTTTAATGCTCCAATTTGGTCCAGACGCTAAGTGAATGACCACAATAAATACGAAATAGCTTTGAGACCTACAGACTGGGTTAAACCCATGTCACATTGCTCTGTAACCTGCAATGGGGTGGTCTAGCTGCATAAAACCCATATACCTGGGGTGCCATTTTGGCAGCAGGGCTAAGCCAGATATTGGGATGTAATGCTGCAATTTGGGCCAAAGAGTGAGGGGGTGGCCCCAATAAATATGCAACAGCTTTGGGACTTACAGCTAGCAGTAAGTCTGCTGCAGGGAGATTCTGCGACTTGGGATGGAATATACTGCTTGCAGTAATTCATATATACAGGGGGTCATGTTTCCACCATAACTAAGCCAAATATTGAGATATTATGCTGCAATTTGGTCCAAACACTGAGTAACAATTACCAATAAAGATGGAATAGCTTTGACACCTTCGAATTGGGTTAATCTATGTCACATTGCTCTGTAACCTGCAATGGGGTGGTCTAGCTGCATAAAACCCATATACCTGGGGCGCCATTTTGGCAGCATAACTAAGCCAAATATTGGGATGTAATGCTGCAATTTGGGCCAAAGATTAGGTGGGTGACACTAATAAATATGTAACAGCTTTGGGACTTACATCTATAAAGGAAACTCTTGTCGCAAGCTTTTACGACTGGAAATGGGCTACACTGGTTGCAGTATATTAATATATGCAGGGGTCATGTTTCCACCATAACTAAGACAAACATTGAGCTTTAATGCTCCAATTTGGTCCAGACGCTAAGTGAATGACCACAATAAATACGAAATAGCTTTGAGACCTACAGACTGGGTTAAACTCATGTCACATTGCTCTGTAACCTGCAATGGGGTGGTCTAGCTGCATAAAACCCATATACCTGGGGTGCCATTTTGGCAGCAGGGCTAAGCCAGATATTGGGATGTAATGCTGCAATTTGGGCCAAAGAGTGAGGGGGTGGCCCCAATAAATATGCAACAGCTTTGGGACTTACAGCTAGCAGTAAGTCTGCTGCAGGGAGATTCTGCGACTTGGGATGGAATATACTGCTTGCAGTAATTCATATATACAGGGGGTCATGTTTCCACCATAACTAAGCCAAATATTGAGATATTATGCTGCAATTTGGTCCAAACACTGAGTAACAATTACCAATAAAGATGGAATAGCTTTGACACCTTCGAATTGGGTTAATCTATGTCACATTGCTCTGTAACCTGCAATGGGGTGGTCTAGCTGCATAAAACCCATATACCTGGGGCGCCATTTTGGCAGCATAACTAAGCCAAATATTGGGATGTAATGCTGCAATTTGGGCCAAAGATTAGGTGGGTGACACTAATAAATATGTAACAGCTTTGGGACTTACATCTATAAAGGAAACTCTTGTCGCAAGCTTTTACGACTGGAAATGGGCTACACTGGTTGCAGTATATTAATATATGCAGGGGTCATGTTTCCACCATAACTAAGACAAACATTGAGCTTTAATGCTCCAATTTGGTCCAGACGCTAAGTGAATGACCACAATAAATACGAAATAGCTTTGAGACCTACAGACTGGGTTAAACTCATGTCACATTGCTCTGTAACCTGCAATGGGGTGGTCTAGCTGCATAAAACCCATATACCTGGGGTGCCATTTTGGCAGCAGGGCTAAGCCAGATATTGGGATGTAATGCTGCAATTTGGGCCAAAGAGTGAGGGGGTGGCCCCAATAAATATGCAACAGCTTTGGGACTTACAGCTAGCAGTAAGTCTGCTGCAGGGAGATTCTGCGACTTGGGATGGAATATACTGCTTGCAGTAATTCATATATACAGGGGGTCATGTTTCCACCATAACTAAGCCAAATATTGAGATATTATGCTGCAATTTGGTCCAAACACTGAGTAACAATTACCAATAAAGATGGAATAGCTTTGACACCTTCGAATTGGGTTAATCTATGTCACATTGCTCTGTAACCTGCAATGGGGTGGTCTAGCTGCATAAAACCCATATACCTGGGGCGCCATTTTGGCAGCATAACTAAGCCAAATATTGGGATGTAATGCTGCAATTTGGGCCAAAGATTAGGTGGGTGACACTAATAAATATGTAACAGCTTTGGGACTTACATCTATAAAGGAAACTCTTGTCGCAAGCTTTTACGACTGGAAATGGGCTACACTGGTTGCAGTATATTAATATATGCAGGGGTCATGTTTCCACCATAACTAAGACAAACATTGAGCTTTAATGCTCCAATTTGGTCCAGACGCTAAGTGAATGACCACAATAAATACGAAATAGCTTTGAGACCTACAGACTGGGTTAAACCCATGTCACATTGCTCTGTAACCTGCAATGGGGTGGTCTAGCTGCATAAAACCCATATACCTGGGGTGCCATTTTGGCAGCAGGGCTAAGCCAGATATTGGGATGTAATGCTGCAATTTGGGCCAAAGAGTGAGGGGGTGGCCCCAATAAATATGCAACAGCTTTGGGACTTACAGCTAGCAGTAAGTCTGCTGCAGGGAGATTCTGCGACTTGGGATGGAATATACTGCTTGCAGTAATTCATATATACAGGGGGTCATGTTTCCACCATAACTAAGCCAAATATTGAGATATTATGCTGCAATTTGGTCCAAACACTGAGTAACAATTACCAATAAAGATGGAATAGCTTTGACACCTTCGAATTGGGTTAATCTATGTCACATTGCTCTGTAACCTGCAATGGGGTGGTCTAGCTGCATAAAACCCATATACCTGGGGCGCCATTTTGGCAGCATAACTAAGCCAAATATTGGGATGTAATGCTGCAATTTGGGCCAAAGATTAGGTGGGTGACACTAATAAATATGTAACAGCTTTGGGACTTACATCTATAAAGGAAACTCTTGTCGCAAGCTTTTACGACTGGAAATGGGCTACACTGGTTGCAGTATATTAATATATGCAGGGGTCATGTTTCCACCATAACTAAGACAAACATTGAGCTTTAATGCTCCAATTTGGTCCAGACGCTAAGTGAATGACCACAATAAATACGAAATAGCTTTGAGACCTACAGACTGGGTTAAACCCATGTCACATTGCTCTGTAACCTGCAATGGGGTGGTCTAGCTGCATAAAACCCATATACCTGGGGTGCCATTTTGGCAGCAGGGCTAAGCCAGATATTGGGATGTAATGCTGCAATTTGGGCCAAAGAGTGAGGGGGTGGCCCCAATAAATATGCAACAGCTTTGGGACTTACAGCTAGCAGTAAGTCTGCTGCAGGGAGATTCTGCGACTTGGGATGGAATATACTGCTTGCAGTAATTCATATATACAGGGGGTCATGTTTCCACCATAACTAAGCCAAATATTGAGATATTATGCTGCAATTTGGTCCAAACACTGAGTAACAATTACCAATAAAGATGGAATAGCTTTGACACCTTCGAATTGGGTTAATCTATGTCACATTGCTCTGTAACCTGCAATGGGGTGGTCTAGCTGCATAAAACCCATATACCTGGGGCGCCATTTTGGCAGCATAACTAAGCCAAATATTGGGATGTAATGCTGCAATTTGGGCCAAAGATTAGGTGGGTGACACTAATAAATATGTAACAGCTTTGGGACTTACATCTATAAAGGAAACTCTTGTCGCAAGCTTTTACGACTGGAAATGGGCTACACTGGTTGCAGTATATTAATATATGCAGGGGTCATGTTTCCACCATAACTAAGACAAACATTGAGCTTTAATGCTCCAATTTGGTCCAGACGCTAAGTGAATGACCACAATAAATACGAAATAGCTTTGAGACCTACAGACTGGGTTAAACCCATGTCACATTGCTCTGTAACCTGCAATGGGGTGGTCTAGCTGCATAAAACCCATATACCTGGGGTGCCATTTTGGCAGCAGGGCTAAGCCAGATATTGGGATGTAATGCTGCAATTTGGGCCAAAGAGTGAGGGGGTGGCCCCAATAAATATGCAACAGCTTTGGGACTTACAGCTAGCAGTAAGTCTGCTGCAGGGAGATTCTGCGACTTGGGATGGAATATACTGCTTGCAGTAATTCATATATACAGGGGGTCATGTTTCCACCATAACTAAGCCAAATATTGAGATATTATGCTGCAATTTGGTCCAAACACTGAGTAACAATTACCAATAAAGATGGAATAGCTTTGACACCTTCGAATTGGGTTAATCTATGTCACATTGCTCTGTAACCTGCAATGGGGTGGTCTAGCTGCATAAAACCCATATACCTGGGGCGCCATTTTGGCAGCATAACTAAGCCAAATATTGGGATGTAATGCTGCAATTTGGGCCAAAGATTAGGTGGGTGACACTAATAAATATGTAACAGCTTTGGGACTTACATCTATAAAGGAAACTCTTGTCGCAAGCTTTTACGACTGGAAATGGGCTACACTGGTTGCAGTATATTAATATATGCAGGGGTCATGTTTCCACCATAACTAAGACAAACATTGAGCTTTAATGCTCCAATTTGGTCCAGACGCTAAGTGAATGACCACAATAAATACGAAATAGCTTTGAGACCTACAGACTGGGTTAAACCCATGTCACATTGCTCTGTAACCTGCAATGGGGTGGTCTAGCTGCATAAAACCCATATACCTGGGGTGCCATTTTGGCAGCAGGGCTAAGCCAGATATTGGGATGTAATGCTGCAATTTGGGCCAAAGAGTGAGGGGGTGGCCCCAATAAATATGCAACAGCTTTGGGACTTACAGCTAGCAGTAAGTCTGCTGCAGGGAGATTCTGCGACTTGGGATGGAATATACTGCTTGCAGTAATTCATATATACAGGGGGTCATGTTTCCACCATAACTAAGCCAAATATTGAGATATTATGCTGCAATTTGGTCCAAACACTGAGTAACAATTACCAATAAAGATGGAATAGCTTTGACACCTTCGAATTGGGTTAATCTATGTCACATTGCTCTGTAACCTGCAATGGGGTGGTCTAGCTGCATAAAACCCATATACCTGGGGCGCCATTTTGGCAGCATAACTAAGCCAAATATTGGGATGTAATGCTGCAATTTGGGCCAAAGATTAGGTGGGTGACACTAATAAATATGTAACAGCTTTGGGACTTACATCTATAAAGGAAACTCTTGTCGCAAGCTTTTACGACTGGAAATGGGCTACACTGGTTGCAGTATATTAATATATGCAGGGGTCATGTTTCCACCATAACTAAGACAAACATTGAGCTTTAATGCTCCAATTTGGTCCAGACGCTAAGTGAATGACCACAATAAATACGAAATAGCTTTGAGACCTACAGACTGGGTTAAACCCATGTCACATTGCTCTGTAACCTGCAATGGGGTGGTCTAGCTGCATAAAACCCATATACCTGGGGTGCCATTTTGGCAGCAGGGCTAAGCCAGATATTGGGATGTAATGCTGCAATTTGGGCCAAAGAGTGAGGGGGTGGCCCCAATAAATATGCAACAGCTTTGGGACTTACAGCTAGCAGTAAGTCTGCTGCAGGGAGATTCTGCGACTTGGGATGGAATATACTGCTTGCAGTAATTCATATATACAGGGGGTCATGTTTCCACCATAACTAAGCCAAATATTGAGATATTATGCTGCAATTTGGTCCAAACACTGAGTAACAATTACCAATAAAGATGGAATAGCTTTGACACCTTCAAATTGGGTTAATCTATGTCACATTGCTCTGTAACCTGCAATGGGGTGGTCTAGCTGCATAAAACCCATATACCTGGGGCGCCATTTTGGCAGCATAACTAAGCCAAATATTGGGATGTAATGCTGCAATTTGGGCCAAAGATTAGGTGGGTGACACTAATAAATATGTAACAGCTTTGGGACTTACATCTATAAAGGAAACTCTTGTCGCAAGCTTTTACGACTGGAAATGGGCTACACTGGTTGCAGTATATTAATATATGCAGGGGTCATGTTTCCACCATAACTAAGACAAACATTGAGCTTTAATGCTCCAATTTGGTCCAGACGCTAAGTGAATGACCACAATAAATACGAAATAGCTTTGAGACCTACAGACTGGGTTAAACCCATGTCACATTGCTCTGTAACCTGCAATGGGGTGGTCTAGCTGCATAAAACCCATATACCTGGGGTGCCATTTTGGCAGCAGGGCTAAGCCAGATATTGGGATGTAATGCTGCAATTTGGGCCAAAGAGTGAGGGGGTGGCCCCAATAAATATGCAACAGCTTTGGGACTTACAGCTAGCAGTAAGTCTGCTGCAGGGAGATTCTGCGACTTGGGATGGAATATACTGCTTGCAGTAATTCATATATACAGGGGGTCATGTTTCCACCATAACTAAGCCAAATATTGAGATATTATGCTGCAATTTGGTCCAAACACTGAGTAACAATTACCAATAAAGATGGAATAGCTTTGACACCTTCGAATTGGGTTAATCTATGTCACATTGCTCTGTAACCTGCAATGGGGTGGTCTAGCTGCATAAAACCCATATACCTGGGGCGCCATTTTGGCAGCATAACTAAGCCAAATATTGGGATGTAATGCTGCAATTTGGGCCAAAGATTAGGTGGGTGACACTAATAAATATGTAACAGCTTTGGGACTTACATCTATAAAGGAAACTCTTGTCGCAAGCTTTTACGACTGGAAATGGGCTACACTGGTTGCAGTATATTAATATATGCAGGGGTCATGTTTCCACCATAACTAAGACAAACATTGAGCTTTAATGCTCCAATTTGGTCCAGACGCTAAGTGAATGACCACAATAAATACGAAATAGCTTTGAGACCTACAGACTGGGTTAAACCCATGTCACATTGCTCTGTAACCTGCAATGGGGTGGTCTAGCTGCATAAAACCCATATACCTGGGGTGCCATTTTGGCAGCAGGGCTAAGCCAGATATTGGGATGTAATGCTGCAATTTGGGCCAAAGAGTGAGGGGGTGGCCCCAATAAATATGCAACAGCTTTGGGACTTACAGCTAGCAGTAAGTCTGCTGCAGGGAGATTCTGCGACTTGGGATGGAATATACTGCTTGCAGTAATTCATATATACAGGGGGTCATGTTTCCACCATAACTAAGCCAAATATTGAGATATTATGCTGCAATTTGGTCCAAACACTGAGTAACAATTACCAATAAAGATGGAATAGCTTTGACACCTTCGAATTGGGTTAATCTATGTCACATTGCTCTGTAACCTGCAATGGGGTGGTCTAGCTGCATAAAACCCATATACCTGGGGCGCCATTTTGGCAGCATAACTAAGCCAAATATTGGGATGTAATGCTGCAATTTGGGCCAAAGATTAGGTGGGTGACACTAATAAATATGTAACAGCTTTGGGACTTACATCTATAAAGGAAACTCTTGTCGCAAGCTTTTACGACTGGAAATGGGCTACACTGGTTGCAGTATATTAATATATGCAGGGGTCATGTTTCCACCATAACTAAGACAAACATTGAGCTTTAATGCTCCAATTTGGTCCAGACGCTAAGTGAATGACCACAATAAATACGAAATAGCTTTGAGACCTACAGACTGGGTTAAACCCATGTCACATTGCTCTGTAACCTGCAATGGGGTGGTCTAGCTGCATAAAACCCATATACCTGGGGTGCCATTTTGGCAGCAGGGCTAAGCCAGATATTGGGATGTAATGCTGCAATTTGGGCCAAAGAGTGAGGGGGTGGCCCCAATAAATATGCAACAGCTTTGGGACTTACAGCTAGCAGTAAGTCTGCTGCAGGGAGATTCTGCGACTTGGGATGGAATATACTGCTTGCAGTAATTCATATATACAGGGGGTCATGTTTCCACCATAACTAAGCCAAATATTGAGATATTATGCTGCAATTTGGTCCAAACACTGAGTAACAATTACCAATAAAGATGGAATAGCTTTGACACCTTCGAATCGGGTTAATCTATGTCACATTGCTCTGTAACCTGCAATGGGGTGGTCTAGCTGCATAAAACCCATATACCTGGGGCGCCATTTTGGCAGCATAACTAAGCCAAATATTGGGATGTAATGCTGCAATTTGGGCCAAAGATTAGGTGGGTGACACTAATAAATATGTAACAGCTTTGGGACTTACATCTATAAAGGAAACTCTTGTCGCAAGCTTTTACGACTGGAAATGGGCTACACTGGTTGCAGTATATTAATATATGCAGGGGTCATGTTTCCACCATAACTAAGACAAACATTGAGCTTTAATGCTCCAATTTGGTCCAGACGCTAAGTGAATGACCACAATAAATACGAAATAGCTTTGAGACCTACAGACTGGGTTAAACCCATGTCACATTGCTCTGTAACCTGCAATGGGGTGGTCTAGCTGCATAAAACCCATATACCTGGGGTGCCATTTTGGCAGCAGGGCTAAGCCAGATATTGGGATGTAATGCTGCAATTTGGGCCAAAGAGTGAGGGGGTGGCCCCAATAAATATGCAACAGCTTTGGGACTTACAGCTAGCAGTAAGTCTGCTGCAGGGAGATTCTGCGACTTGGGATGGAATATACTGCTTGCAGTAATTCATATATACAGGGGGTCATGTTTCCACCATAACTAAGCCAAATATTGAGATATTATGCTGCAATTTGGTTCAAACACTGAGTAACAATTACCAATAAAGATGGAATAGCTTTGACACCTTCGAATTGGGTTAATCTATGTCACATTGCTCTGTAACCTGCAATGGGGTGGTCTAGCTGCATAAAACCCATATACCTGGGGCGCCATTTTGGCAGCATAACTAAGCCAAATATTGGGATGTAATGCTGCAATTTGGGCCAAAGATTAGGTGGGTGACACTAATAAATATGTAACAGCTTTGGGACTTACATCTATAAAGGAAACTCTTGTCGCAAGCTTTTACGACTGGAAATGGGCTACACTGGTTGCAGTATATTAATATATGCAGGGGTCATGTTTCCACCATAACTAAGACAAACATTGAGCTTTAATGCTCCAATTTGGTCCAGACGCTAAGTGAATGACCACAATAAATACGAAATAGCTTTGAGACCTACAGACTGGGTTAAACCCATGTCACATTGCTCTGTAACCTGCAATGGGGTGGTCTAGCTGCATAAAACCCATATACCTGGGGTGCCATTTTGGCAGCAGGGCTAAGCCAGATATTGGGATGTAATGCTGCAATTTGGGCCAAAGAGTGAGGGGGTGGCCCCAATAAATATGCAACAGCTTTGGGACTTACAGCTAGCAGTAAGTCTGCTGCAGGGAGATTCTGCGACTTGGGATGGAATATACTGCTTGCAGTAATTCATATATACAGGGGGTCATGTTTCCACCATAACTAAGCCAAATATTGAGATATTATGCTGCAATTTGGTCCAAACACTGAGTAACAATTACCAATAAAGATGGAATAGCTTTGACACCTTCGAATTGGGTTAATCTATGTCACATTGCTCTGTAACCTGCAATGGGGTGGTCTAGCTGCATAAAACCCATATACCTGGGGCGCCATTTTGGCAGCATAACTAAGCCAAATATTGGGATGTAATGCTGCAATTTGGGCCAAAGATTAGGTGGGTGACACTAATAAATATGTAACAGCTTTGGGACTTACATCTATAAAGGAAACTCTTGTCGCAAGCTTTTACGACTGGAAATGGGCTACACTGGTTGCAGTATATTAATATATGCAGGGGTCATGTTTCCACCATAACTAAGACAAACATTGAGCTTTAATGCTCCAATTTGGTCCAGACGCTAAGTGAATGACCACAATAAATACGAAATAGCTTTGAGACCTACAGACTGGGTTAAACCCATGTCACATTGCTCTGTAACCTGCAATGGGGTGGTCTAGCTGCATAAAACCCATATACCTGGGGTGCCATTTTGGCAGCAGGGCTAAGCCAGATATTGGGATGTAATGCTGCAATTTGGGCCAAAGAGTGAGGGGGTGGCCCCAATAAATATGCAACAGCTTTGGGACTTACAGCTAGCAGTAAGTCTGCTGCAGGGAGATTCTGCGACTTGGGATGGAATATACTGCTTGCAGTAATTCATATATACAGGGGGTCATGTTTCCACCATAACTAAGCCAAATATTGAGATATTATGCTGCAATTTGGTCCAAACACTGAGTAACAATTACCAATAAAGATGGAATAGCTTTGACACCTTCGAATCGGGTTAATCTATGTCACATTGCTCTGTAACCTGCAATGGGGTGGTCTAGCTGCATAAAACCCATATACCTGGGGCGCCATTTTGGCAGCATAACTAAGCCAAATATTGGGATGTAATGCTGCAATTTGGGCCAAAGATTAGGTGGGTGACACTAATAAATATGTAACAGCTTTGGGACTTACATCTATAAAGGAAACTCTTGTCGCAAGCTTTTACGACTGGAAATGGGCTACACTGGTTGCAGTATATTAATATATGCAGGGGTCATGTTTCCACCATAACTAAGACAAACATTGAGCTTTAATGCTCCAATTTGGTCCAGACGCTAAGTGAATGACCACAATAAATACGAAATAGCTTTGAGACCTACAGACTGGGTTAAACCCATGTCACATTGCTCTGTAACCTGCAATGGGGTGGTCTAGCTGCATAAAACCCATATACCTGGGGTGCCATTTTGGCAGCAGGGCTAAGCCAGATATTGGGATGTAATGCTGCAATTTGGGCCAAAGAGTGAGGGGGTGGCCCCAATAAATATGCAACAGCTTTGGGACTTACAGCTAGCAGTAAGTCTGCTGCAGGGAGATTCTGCGACTTGGGATGGAATATACTGCTTGCAGTAATTCATATATACAGGGGGTCATGTTTCCACCATAACTAAGCCAAATATTGAGATATTATGCTGCAATTTGGTTCAAACACTGAGTAACAATTACCAATAAAGATGGAATAGCTTTGACACCTTCGAATTGGGTTAATCTATGTCACATTGCTCTGTAACCTGCAATGGGGTGGTCTAGCTGCATAAAACCCATATACCTGGGGCGCCATTTTGGCAGCATAACTAAGCCAAATATTGGGATGTAATGCTGCAATTTGGGCCAAAGATTAGGTGGGTGACACTAATAAATATGTAACAGCTTTGGGACTTACATCTATAAAGGAAACTCTTGTCGCAAGCTTTTACGACTGGAAATGGGCTACACTGGTTGCAGTATATTAATATATGCAGGGGTCATGTTTCCACCATAACTAAGACAAACATTGAGCTTTAATGCTCCAATTTGGTCCAGACGCTAAGTGAATGACCACAATAAATACGAAATAGCTTTGAGACCTACAGACTGGGTTAAACCCATGTCACATTGCTCTGTAACCTGCAATGGGGTGGTCTAGCTGCATAAAACCCATATACCTGGGGTGCCATTTTGGCAGCAGGGCTAAGCCAGATATTGGGATGTAATGCTGCAATTTGGGCCAAAGAGTGAGGGGGTGGCCCCAATAAATATGCAACAGCTTTGGGACTTACAGCTAGCAGTAAGTCTGCTGCAGGGAGATTCTGCGACTTGGGATGGAATATACTGCTTGCAGTAATTCATATATACAGGGGGTCATGTTTCCACCATAACTAAGCCAAATATTGAGATATTATGCTGCAATTTGGTCCAAACACTGAGTAACAATTACCAATAAAGATGGAATAGCTTTGACACCTTCGAATTGGGTTAATCTATGTCACATTGCTCTGTAACCTGCAATGGGGTGGTCTAGCTGCATAAAACCCATATACCTGGGGCGCCATTTTGGCAGCATAACTAAGCCAAATATTGGGATGTAATGCTGCAATTTGGGCCAAAGATTAGGTGGGTGACACTAATAAATATGTAACAGCTTTGGGACTTACATCTATAAAGGAAACTCTTGTCGCAAGCTTTTACGACTGGAAATGGGCTACACTGGTTGCAGTATATTAATATATGCAGGGGTCATGTTTCCACCATAACTAAGACAAACATTGAGCTTTAATGCTCCAATTTGGTCCAGACGCTAAGTGAATGACCACAATAAATACGAAATAGCTTTGAGACCTACAGACTGGGTTAAACCCATGTCACATTGCTCTGTAACCTGCAATGGGGTGGTCTAGCTGCATAAAACCAATATACCTGGGGTGCCATTTTGGCAGCAGGGCTAAGCCAGATATTGGGATGTAATGCTGCAATTTGGGCCAAAGAGTGAGGGGGTGGCCCCAATAAATATGCAACAGCTTTGGGACTTACAGCTAGCAGTAAGTCTGCTGCAGGGAGATTCTGCGACTTGGGATGGAATATACTGCTTGCAGTAATTCATATATACAGGGGGTCATGTTTCCACCATAACTAAGCCAAATATTGAGATATTATGCTGCAATTTGGTCCAAACACTGAGTAACAATTACCAATAAAGATGGAATAGCTTTGACACCTTCGAATTGGGTTAATCTATGTCACATTGCTCTGTAACCTGCAATGGGGTGGTCTAGCTGCATAAAACCCATATACCTGGGGCGCCATTTTGGCAGCATAACTAAGCCAAATATTGGGATGTAATGCTGCAATTTGGGCCAAAGATTAGGTGGGTGACACTAATAAATATGTAACAGCTTTGGGACTTACATCTATAAAGGAAACTCTTGTCGCAAGCTTTTACGACTGGAAATGGGCTACACTGGTTGCAGTATATTAATATATGCAGGGGTCATGTTTCCACCATAACTAAGACAAACATTGAGCTTTAATGCTCCAATTTGGTCCAGACGCTAAGTGAATGACCACAATAAATACGAAATAGCTTTGAGACCTACAGACTGGGTTAAACCCATGTCACATTGCTCTGTAACCTGCAATGGGGTGGT
Organism: Sabellastarte sp. h YS-2021; assembly: GCA_964017235.1. Lineage (NCBI taxonomy): Eukaryota > Metazoa > Annelida > Polychaeta > Sabellida > Sabellidae > Sabellastarte > Sabellastarte sp. h YS-2021. Next base: position 60,842 of record CAXHLB010000399.1, read on the forward strand.
CTAGCTGCATAAAACCAATATACCTGGGGTGCCATTTTGGCAGCAGGGCTAAGCCAGATATTGGGATGTAATGCTGCAATTTGGGCCAAAGAGTGAGGGGGTGGCCCCAATAAATATGCAACAGCTTTGGGACTTACAGCTAGCAGTAAGTCTGCTGCAGGGAGATTCTGCGACTTGGGATGGAATATACTGCTTGCAGTAATTCATATATACAGGGGGTCATGTTTCCACCATAACTAAGCCAAATATTGAGATATTATGCTGCAATTTGGTCCAAACACTGAGTAACAATTACCAATAAAGATGGAATAGCTTTGACACCTTCGAATTGGGTTAATCTATGTCACATTGCTCTGTAACCTGCAATGGGGTGGTCTAGCTGCATAAAACCCATATACCTGGGGCGCCATTTTGGCAGCATAACTAAGCCAAATATTGGGATGTAATGCTGCAATTTGGGCCAAAGATTAGGTGGGTGACACTAATAAATATGTAACAGCTTTGGGACTTACATCTATAAAGGAAACTCTTGTCGCAAGCTTTTACGACTGGAAATGGGCTACACTGGTTGCAGTATATTAATATATGCAGGGGTCATGTTTCCACCATAACTAAGACAAACATTGAGCTTTAATGCTCCAATTTGGTCCAGACGCTAAGTGAATGACCACAATAAATACGAAATAGCTTTGAGACCTACAGACTGGGTTAAACCCATGTCACATTGCTCTGTAACCTGCAATGGGGTGGTCTAGCTGCATAAAACCCATATACCTGGGGTGCCATTTTGGCAGCAGGGCTAAGCCAGATATTGGGATGTAATGCTGCAATTTGGGCCAAAGAGTGAGGGGGTGGCCCCAATAAATATGCAACAGCTTTGGGACTTACAGCTAGCAGTAAGTCTGCTGCAGGGAGATTCTGCGACTTGGGATGGAATATACTGCTTGCAGTAATTCATATATACAGGGGGTCATGTTTCCACCATAACTAAGCCAAATATTGAGATATTATGCTGCAATTTGGTCCAAACACTGAGTAACAATTACCAATAAAGATGGAATAGCTTTGACACCTTCGAATTGGGTTAATCTATGTCACATTGCTCTGTAACCTGCAATGGGGTGGTCTAGCTGCATAAAACCCATATACCTGGGGCGCCATTTTGGCAGCATAACTAAGCCAAATATTGGGATGTAATGCTGCAATTTGGGCCAAAGATTAGGTGGGTGACACTAATAAATATGTAACAGCTTTGGGACTTACATCTATAAAGGAAACTCTTGTCGCAAGCTTTTACGACTGGAAATGGGCTACACTGGTTGCAGTATATTAATATATGCAGGGGTCATGTTTCCACCATAACTAAGACAAACATTGAGCTTTAATGCTCCAATTTGGTCCAGACGCTAAGTGAATGACCACAATAAATACGAAATAGCTTTGAGACCTACAGACTGGGTTAAACCCATGTCACATTGCTCTGTAACCTGCAATGGGGTGGTCTAGCTGCATAAAACCAATATACCTGGGGTGCCATTTTGGCAGCAGGGCTAAGCCAGATATTGGGATGTAATGCTGCAATTTGGGCCAAAGAGTGAGGGGGTGGCCCCAATAAATATGCAACAGCTTTGGGACTTACAGCTAGCAGTAAGTCTGCTGCAGGGAGATTCTGCGACTTGGGATGGAATATACTGCTTGCAGTAATTCATATATACAGGGGGTCATGTTTCCACCATAACTAAGCCAAATATTGAGATATTATGCTGCAATTTGGTCCAAACACTGAGTAACAATTACCAATAAAGATGGAATAGCTTTGACACCTTCGAATTGGGTTAATCTATGTCACATTGCTCTGTAACCTGCAATGGGGTGGTCTAGCTGCATAAAACCCATATACCTGGGGCGCCATTTTGGCAGCATAACTAAGCCAAATATTGGGATGTAATGCTGCAATTTGGGCCAAAGATTAGGTGGGTGACACTAATAAATATGTAACAGCTTTGGGACTTACATCTATAAAGGAAACTCTTGTCGCAAGCTTTTACGACTGGAAATGGGCTACACTGGTTGCAGTATATTAATATATGCAGGGGTCATGTTTCCACCATAACTAAGACAAACATTGAGCTTTAATGCTCCAATTTGGTCCAGACGCTAAGTGAATGACCACAATAAATACGAAATAGCTTTGAGACCTACAGACTGGGTTAAACCCATGTCACATTGCTCTGTAACCTGCAATGGGGTGGTCTAGCTGCATAAAACCAATATACCTGGGGTGCCATTTTGGCAGCAGGGCTAAGCCAGATATTGGGATGTAATGCTGCAATTTGGGCCAAAGAGTGAGGGGGTGGCCCCAATAAATATGCAACAGCTTTGGGACTTACAGCTAGCAGTAAGTCTGCTGCAGGGAGATTCTGCGACTTGGGATGGAATATACTGCTTGCAGTAATTCATATATACAGGGGGTCATGTTTCCACCATAACTAAGCCAAATATTGAGATATTATGCTGCAATTTGGTCCAAACACTGAGTAACAATTACCAATAAAGATGGAATAGCTTTGACACCTTCGAATTGGGTTAATCTATGTCACATTGCTCTGTAACCTGCAATGGGGTGGTCTAGCTGCATAAAACCCATATACCTGGGGCGCCATTTTGGCAGCATAACTAAGCCAAATATTGGGATGTAATGCTGCAATTTGGGCCAAAGATTAGGTGGGTGACACTAATAAATATGTAACAGCTTTGGGACTTACATCTATAAAGGAAACTCTTGTCGCAAGCTTTTACGACTGGAAATGGGCTACACTGGTTGCAGTATATTAATATATGCAGGGGTCATGTTTCCACCATAACTAAGACAAACATTGAGCTTTAATGCTCCAATTTGGTCCAGACGCTAAGTGAATGACCACAATAAATACGAAATAGCTTTGAGACCTACAGACTGGGTTAAACCCATGTCACATTGCTCTGTAACCTGCAATGGGGTGGTCTAGCTGCATAAAACCCATATACCTGGGGTGCCATTTTGGCAGCAGGGCTAAGCCAGATATTGGGATGTAATGCTGCAATTTGGGCCAAAGAGTGAGGGGGTGGCCCCAATAAATATGCAACAGCTTTGGGACTTACAGCTAGCAGTAAGTCTGCTGCAGGGAGATTCTGCGACTTGGGATGGAATATACTGCTTGCAGTAATTCATATATACAGGGGGTCATGTTTCCACCATAACTAAGCCAAATATTGAGATATTATGCTGCAATTTGGTCCAAACACTGAGTAACAATTACCAATAAAGATGGAATAGCTTTGACACCTTCGAATTGGGTTAATCTATGTCACATTGCTCTGTAACCTGCAATGGGGTGGTCTAGCTGCATAAAACCCATATACCTGGGGCGCCATTTTGGCAGCATAACTAAGCCAAATATTGGGATGTAATGCTGCAATTTGGGCCAAAGATTAGGTGGGTGACACTAATAAATATGTAACAGCTTTGGGACTTACATCTATAAAGGAAACTCTTGTCGCAAGCTTTTACGACTGGAAATGGGCTACACTGGTTGCAGTATATTAATATATGCAGGGGTCATGTTTCCACCATAACTAAGACAAACATTGAGCTTTAATGCTCCAATTTGGTCCAGACGCTAAGTGAATGACCACAATAAATACGAAATAGCTTTGAGACCTACAGACTGGGTTAAACCCATGTCACATTGCTCTGTAACCTGCAATGGGGTGGTCTAGCTGCATAAAACCCATATACCTGGGGTGCCATTTTGGCAGCAGGGCTAAGCCAGATATTGGGATGTAATGCTGCAATTTGGGCCAAAGAGTGAGGGGGTGGCCCCAATAAATATGCAACAGCTTTGGGACTTACAGCTAGCAGTAAGTCTGCTGCAGGGAGATTCTGCGACTTGGGATGGAATATACTGCTTGCAGTAATTCATATATACAGGGGGTCATGTTTCCACCATAACTAAGCCAAATATTGAGATATTATGCTGCAATTTGGTCCAAACACTGAGTAACAATTACCAATAAAGATGGAATAGCTTTGACACCTTCGAATTGGGTTAATCTATGTCACATTGCTCTGTAACCTGCAATGGGGTGGTCTAGCTGCATAAAACCCATATACCTGGGGCGCCATTTTGGCAGCATAACTAAGCCAAATATTGGGATGTAATGCTGCAATTTGGGCCAAAGATTAGGTGGGTGACACTAATAAATATGTAACAGCTTTGGGACTTACATCTATAAAGGAAACTCTTGTCGCAAGCTTTTACGACTGGAAATGGGCTACACTGGTTGCAGTATATTAATATATGCAGGGGTCATGTTTCCACCATAACTAAGACAAACATTGAGCTTTAATGCTCCAATTTGGTCCAGACGCTAAGTGAATGACCACAATAAATACGAAATAGCTTTGAGACCTACAGACTGGGTTAAACCCATGTCACATTGCTCTGTAACCTGCAATGGGGTGGTCTAGCTGCATAAAACCCATATACCTGGGGTGCCATTTTGGCAGCAGGGCTAAGCCAGATATTGGGATGTAATGCTGCAATTTGGGCCAAAGAGTGAGGGGGTGGCCCCAATAAATATGCAACAGCTTTGGGACTTACAGCTAGCAGTAAGTCTGCTGCAGGGAGATTCTGCGACTTGGGATGGAATATACTGCTTGCAGTAATTCATATATACAGGGGGTCATGTTTCCACCATAACTAAGCCAAATATTGAGATATTATGCTGCAATTTGGTCCAAACACTGAGTAACAATTACCAATAAAGATGGAATAGCTTTGACACCTTCGAATTGGGTTAATCTATGTCACATTGCTCTGTAACCTGCAATGGGGTGGTCTAGCTGCATAAAACCCATATACCTGGGGCGCCATTTTGGCAGCATAACTAAGCCAAATATTGGGATGTAATGCTGCAATTTGGGCCAAAGATTAGGTGGGTGACACTAATAAATATGTAACAGCTTTGGGACTTACATCTATAAAGGAAACTCTTGTCGCAAGCTTTTACGACTGGAAATGGGCTACACTGGTTGCAGTATATTAATATATGCAGGGGTCATGTTTCCACCATAACTAAGACAAACATTGAGCTTTAATGCTCCAATTTGGTCCAGACGCTAAGTGAATGACCACAATAAATACGAAATAGCTTTGAGACCTACAGACTGGGTTAAACCCATGTCACATTGCTCTGTAACCTGCAATGGGGTGGTCTAGCTGCATAAAACCCATATACCTGGGGTGCCATTTTGGCAGCAGGGCTAAGCCAGATATTGGGATGTAATGCTGCAATTTGGGCCAAAGAGTGAGGGGGTGGCCCCAATAAATATGCAACAGCTTTGGGACTTACAGCTAGCAGTAAGTCTGCTGCAGGGAGATTCTGCGACTTGGGATGGAATATACTGCTTGCAGTAATTCATATATACAGGGGGTCATGTTTCCACCATAACTAAGCCAAATATTGAGATATTATGCTGCAATTTGGTCCAAACACTGAGTAACAATTACCAATAAAGATGGAATAGCTTTGACACCTTCGAATTGGGTTAATCTATGTCACATTGCTCTGTAACCTGCAATGGGGTGGTCTAGCTGCATAAAACCCATATACCTGGGGCGCCATTTTGGCAGCATAACTAAGCCAAATATTGGGATGTAATGCTGCAATTTGGGCCAAAGATTAGGTGGGTGACACTAATAAATATGTAACAGCTTTGGGACTTACATCTATAAAGGAAACTCTTGTCGCAAGCTTTTACGACTGGAAATGGGCTACACTGGTTGCAGTATATTAATATATGCAGGGGTCATGTTTCCACCATAACTAAGACAAACATTGAGCTTTAATGCTCCAATTTGGTCCAGACGCTAAGTGAATGACCACAATAAATACGAAATAGCTTTGAGACCTACAGACTGGGTTAAACCCATGTCACATTGCTCTGTAACCTGCAATGGGGTGGTCTAGCTGCATAAAACCCATATACCTGGGGTGCCATTTTGGCAGCAGGGCTAAGCCAGATATTGGGATGTAATGCTGCAATTTGGGCCAAAGAGTGAGGGGGTGGCCCCAATAAATATGCAACAGCTTTGGGACTTACAGCTAGCAGTAAGTCTGCTGCAGGGAGATTCTGCGACTTGGGATGGAATATACTGCTTGCAGTAATTCATATATACAGGGGGTCATGTTTCCACCATAACTAAGCCAAATATTGAGATATTATGCTGCAATTTGGTCCAAACACTGAGTAACAATTACCAATAAAGATGGAATAGCTTTGACACCTTCGAATTGGGTTAATCTATGTCACATTGCTCTGTAACCTGCAATGGGGTGGTCTAGCTGCATAAAACCCATATACCTGGGGCGCCATTTTGGCAGCATAACTAAGCCAAATATTGGGATGTAATGCTGCAATTTGGGCCAAAGATTAGGTGGGTGACACTAATAAATATGTAACAGCTTTGGGACTTACATCTATAAAGGAAACTCTTGTCGCAAGCTTTTACGACTGGAAATGGGCTACACTGGTTGCAGTATATTAATATATGCAGGGGTCATGTTTCCACCATAACTAAGACAAACATTGAGCTTTAATGCTCCAATTTGGTCCAGACGCTAAGTGAATGACCACAATAAATACGAAATAGCTTTGAGACCTACAGACTGGGTTAAACCCATGTCACATTGCTCTGTAACCTGCAATGGGGTGGTCTAGCTGCATAAAACCCATATACCTGGGGTGCCATTTTGGCAGCAGGGCTAAGCCAGATATTGGGATGTAATGCTGCAATTTGGGCCAAAGAGTGAGGGGGTGGCCCCAATAAATATGCAACAGCTTTGGGACTTACAGCTAGCAGTAAGTCTGCTGCAGGGAGATTCTGCGACTTGGGATGGAATATACTGCTTGCAGTAATTCATATATACAGGGGGTCATGTTTCCACCATAACTAAGCCAAATATTGAGATATTATGCTGCAATTTGGTCCAAACACTGAGTAACAATTACCAATAAAGATGGAATAGCTTTGACACCTTCGAATTGGGTTAATCTATGTCACATTGCTCTGTAACCTGCAATGGGGTGGTCTAGCTGCATAAAACCCATATACCTGGGGCGCCATTTTGGCAGCATAACTAAGCCAAATATTGGGATGTAATGCTGCAATTTGGGCCAAAGATTAGGTGGGTGACACTAATAAATATGTAACAGCTTTGGGACTTACATCTATAAAGGAAACTCTTGTCGCAAGCTTTTACGACTGGAAATGGGCTACACTGGTTGCAGTATATTAATATATGCAGGGGTCATGTTTCCACCATAACTAAGACAAACATTGAGCTTTAATGCTCCAATTTGGTCCAGACGCTAAGTGAATGACCACAATAAATACGAAATAGCTTTGAGACCTACAGACTGGGTTAAACCCATGTCACATTGCTCTGTAACCTGCAATGGGGTGGTCTAGCTGCATAAAACCCATATACCTGGGGTGCCATTTTGGCAGCAGGGCTAAGCCAGATATTGGGATGTAATGCTGCAATTTGGGCCAAAGAGTGAGGGGGTGGCCCCAATAAATATGCAACAGCTTTGGGACTTACAGCTAGCAGTAAGTCTGCTGCAGGGAGATTCTGCGACTTGGGATGGAATATACTGCTTGCAGTAATTCATATATACAGGGGGTCATGTTTCCACCATAACTAAGCCAAATATTGAGATATTATGCTGCAATTTGGTCCAAACACTGAGTAACAATTACCAATAAAGATGGAATAGCTTTGACACCTTCGAATTGGGTTAATCTATGTCACATTGCTCTGTAACCTGCAATGGGGTGGTCTAGCTGCATAAAACCCATATACCTGGGGCGCCATTTTGGCAGCATAACTAAGCCAAATATTGGGATGTAATGCTGCAATTTGGGCCAAAGATTAGGTGGGTGACACTAATAAATATGTAACAGCTTTGGGACTTACATCTATAAAGGAAACTCTTGTCGCAAGCTTTTACGACTGGAAATGGGCTACACTGGTTGCAGTATATTAATATATGCAGGGGTCATGTTTCCACCATAACTAAGACAAACATTGAGCTTTAATGCTCCAATTTGGTCCAGACGCTAAGTGAATGACCACAATAAATACGAAATAGCTTTGAGACCTACAGACTGGGTTAAACCCATGTCACATTGCTCTGTAACCTGCAATGGGGTGGTCTAGCTGCATAAAACCCATATACCTGGGGTGCCATTTTGGCAGCAGGGCTAAGCCAGATATTGGGATGTAATGCTGCAATTTGGGCCAAAGAGTGAGGGGGTGGCCCCAATAAATATGCAACAGCTTTGGGACTTACAGCTAGCAGTAAGTCTGCTGCAGGGAGATTCTGCGACTTGGGATGGAATATACTGCTTGCAGTAATTCATATATACAGGGGGTCATGTTTCCACCATAACTAAGCCAAATATTGAGATATTATGCTGCAATTTGGTCCAAACACTGAGTAACAATTACCAATAAAGATGGAATAGCTTTGACACCTTCGAATTGGGTTAATCTATGTCACATTGCTCTGTAACCTGCAATGGGGTGGTCTAGCTGCATAAAACCCATATACCTGGGGCGCCATTTTGGCAGCATAACTAAGCCAAATATTGGGATGTAATGCTGCAATTTGGGCCAAAGATTAGGTGGGTGACACTAATAAATATGTAACAGCTTTGGGACTTACATCTATAAAGGAAACTCTTGTCGCAAGCTTTTACGACTGGAAATGGGCTACACTGGTTGCAGTATATTAATATATGCAGGGGTCATGTTTCCACCATAACTAAGACAAACATTGAGCTTTAATGCTCCAATTTGGTCCAGACGCTAAGTGAATGACCACAATAAATACGAAATAGCTTTGAGACCTACAGACTGGGTTAAACCCATGTCACATTGCTCTGTAACCTGCAATGGGGTGGTCTAGCTGCATAAAACCCATATACCTGGGGTGCCATTTTGGCAGCAGGGCTAAGCCAGATATTGGGATGTAATGCTGCAATTTGGGCCAAAGAGTGAGGGGGTGGCCCCAATAAATATGCAACAGCTTTGGGACTTACAGCTAGCAGTAAGTCTGCTGCAGGGAGATTCTGCGACTTGGGATGGAATATACTGCTTGCAGTAATTCATATATACAGGGGGTCATGTTTCCACCATAACTAAGCCAAATATTGAGATATTATGCTGCAATTTGGTCCAAACACTGAGTAACAATTACCAATAAAGATGGAATAGCTTTGACACCTTCGAATTGGGTTAATCTATGTCACATTGCTCTGTAACCTGCAATGGGGTGGTCTAGCTGCATAAAACCCATATACCTGGGGCGCCATTTTGGCAGCATAACTAAGCCAAATATTGGGATGTAATGCTGCAATTTGGGCCAAAGATTAGGTGGGTGACACTAATAAATATGTAACAGCTTTGGGACTTACATCTATAAAGGAAACTCTTGTCGCAAGCTTTTACGACTGGAAATGGGCTACACTGGTTGCAGTATATTAATATATGCAGGGGTCATGTTTCCACCATAACTAAGACAAACATTGAGCTTTAATGCTCCAATTTGGTCCAGACGCTAAGTGAATGACCACAATAAATACGAAATAGCTTTGAGACCTACAGACTGGGTTAAACCCATGTCACATTGCTCTGTAACCTGCAATGGGGTGGTCTAGCTGCATAAAACCCATATACCTGGGGTGCCATTTTGGCAGCAGGGCTAAGCCAGATATTGGGATGTAATGCTGCAATTTGGGCCAAAGAGTGAGGGGGTGGCCCCAATAAATATGCAACAGCTTTGGGACTTACAGCTAGCAGTAAGTCTGCTGCAGGGAGATTCTGCGACTTGGGATGGAATATACTGCTTGCAGTAATTCATATATACAGGGGGTCATGTTTCCACCATAACTAAGCCAAATATTGAGATATTATGCTGCAATTTGGTCCAAACACTGAGTAACAATTACCAATAAAGATGGAATAGCTTTGACACCTTCGAATTGGGTTAATCTATGTCACATTGCTCTGTAACCTGCAATGGGGTGGTCTAGCTGCATAAAACCCATATACCTGGGGCGCCATTTTGGCAGCATAACTAAGCCAAATATTGGGATGTAATGCTGCAATTTGGGCCAAAGATTAGGTGGGTGACACTAATAAATATGTAACAGCTTTGGGACTTACATCTATAAAGGAAACTCTTGTCACAAGCTTTTACGACTGGAAATGGGCTACACTGGTTGCAGTATATTAATATATGCAGGGGTCATGTTTCCACCATAACTAAGACAAACATTGAGCTTTAATGCTCCAATTTGGTCCAGACGCTAAGTGAATGACCACAATAAATACGAAATAGCTTTGAGACCTACAGACTGGGTTAAACCCATGTCACATTGCTCTGTAACCTGCAATGGGGTGGTCTAGCTGCATAAAACCCATATACCTGGGGTGCCATTTTGGCAGCAGGGCTAAGCCAGATATTGGGATGTAATGCTGCAATTTGGGCCAAAGAGTGAGGGGGTGGCCCCAATAAATATGCAACAGCTTTGGGACTTACAGCTAGCAGTAAGTCTGCTGCAGGGAGATTCTGCGACTTGGGATGGAATATACTGCTTGCAGTAATTCATATATACAGGGGGTCATGTTTCCACCATAACTAAGCCAAATATTGAGATATTATGCTGCAATTTGGTCCAAACACTGAGTAACAATTACCAATAAAGATGGAATAGCTTTGACACCTTCGAATTGGGTTAATCTATGTCACATTGCTCTGTAACCTGCAATGGGGTGGTCTAGCTGCATAAAACCCATATACCTGGGGCGCCATTTTGGCAGCATAACTAAGCCAAATATTGGGATGTAATGCTGCAATTTGGGCCAAAGATTAGGTGGGTGACACTAATAAATATGTAACAGCTTTGGGACTTACATCTATAAAGGAAACTCTTGTCGCAAGCTTTTACGACTGGAAATGGGCTACACTGGTTGCAGTATATTAATATATGCAGGGGTCATGTTTCCACCATAACTAAGACAAACATTGAGCTTTAATGCTCCAATTTGGTCCAGACGCTAAGTGAATGACCACAATAAATACGAAATAGCTTTGAGACCTACAGACTGGGTTAAACCCATGTCACATTGCTCTGTAACCTGCAATGGGGTGGTCTAGCTGCATAAAACCCATATACCTGGGGTGCCATTTTGGCAGCAGGGCTAAGCCAGATATTGGGATGTAATGCTGCAATTTGGGCCAAAGAGTGAGGGGGTGGCCCCAATAAATATGCAACAGCTTTGGGACTTACAGCTAGCAGTAAGTCTGCTGCAGGGAGATTCTGCGACTTGGGATGGAATATACTGCTTGCAGTAATTCATATATACAGGGGGTCATGTTTCCACCATAACTAAGCCAAATATTGAGATATTATGCTGCAATTTGGTCCAAACACTGAGTAACAATTACCAATAAAGATGGAATAGCTTTGACACCTTCGAATTGGGTTAATCTATGTCACATTGCTCTGTAACCTGCAATGGGGTGGTCTAGCTGCATAAAACCCATATACCTGGGGCGCCATTTTGGCAGCATAACTAAGCCAAATATTGGGATGTAATGCTGCAATTTGGGCCAAAGATTAGGTGGGTGACACTAATAAATATGTAACAGCTTTGGGACTTACATCTATAAAGGAAACTCTTGTCGCAAGCTTTTACGACTGGAAATGGGCTACACTGGTTGCAGTATATTAATATATGCAGGGGTCATGTTTCCACCATAACTAAGACAAACATTGAGCTTTAATGCTCCAATTTGGTCCAGACGCTAAGTGAATGACCACAATAAATACGAAATAGCTTTGAGACCTACAGACTGGGTTAAACCCATGTCACATTGCTCTGTAACCTGCAATGGGGTGGTCTAGCTGCATAAAACCCATATACCTGGGGTGCCATTTTGGCAGCAGGGCTAAGCCAGATATTGGGATGTAATGCTGCAATTTGGGCCAAAGAGTGAGGGGGTGGCCCCAATAAATATGCAACAGCTTTGGGACTTACAGCTAGCAGTAAGTCTGCTGCAGGGAGATTCTGCGACTTGGGATGGAATATACTGCTTGCAGTAATTCATATATACAGGGGGTCATGTTTCCACCATAACTAAGCCAAATATTGAGATATTATGCTGCAATTTGGTCCAAACACTGAGTAACAATTACCAATAAAGATGGAATAGCTTTGACACCTTCGAATTGGGTTAATCTATGTCACATTGCTCTGTAACCTGCAATGGGGTGGTCTAGCTGCATAAAACCCATATACCTGGGGCGCCATTTTGGCAGCATAACTAAGCCAAATATTGGGATGTAATGCTGCAATTTGGGCCAAAGATTAGGTGGGTGACACTAATAAATATGTAACAGCTTTGGGACTTACATCTATAAAGGAAACTCTTGTCGCAAGCTTTTACGACTGGAAATGGGCTACACTGGTTGCAGTATATTAATATATGCAGGGGTCATGTTTCCACCATAACTAAGACAAACATTGAGCTTTAATGCTCCAATTTGGTCCAGACGCTAAGTGAATGACCACAATAAATACGAAATAGCTTTGAGACCTACAGACTGGGTTAAACCCATGTCACATTGCTCTGTAACCTGCAATGGGGTGGTCTAGCTGCATAAAACCCATATACCTGGGGTGCCATTTTGGCAGCAGGGCTAAGCCAGATATTGGGATGTAATGCTGCAATTTGGGCCAAAGAGTGAGGGGGTGGCCCCAATAAATATGCAACAGCTTTGGGACTTACAGCTAGCAGTAAGTCTGCTGCAGGGAGATTCTGCGACTTGGGATGGAATATACTGCTTGCAGTAATTCATATATACAGGGGGTCATGTTTCCACCATAACTAAGCCAAATATTGAGATATTATGCTGCAATTTGGTCCAAACACTGAGTAACAATTACCAATAAAGATGGAATAGCTTTGACACCTTCGAATTGGGTTAATCTATGTCACATTGCTCTGTAACCTGCAATGGGGTGGTCTAGCTGCATAAAACCCATATACCTGGGGCGCCATTTTGGCAGCATAACTAAGCCAAATATTGGGATGTAATGCTGCAATTTGGGCCAAAGATTAGGTGGGTGACACTAATAAATATGTAACAGCTTTGGGACTTACATCTATAAAGGAAACTCTTGTCGCAAGCTTTTACGACTGGAAATGGGCTACACTGGTTGCAGTATATTAATATATGCAGGGGTCATGTTTCCACCATAACTAAGACAAACATTGAGCTTTAATGCTCCAATTTGGTCCAGACGCTAAGTGAATGACCACAATAAATACGAAATAGCTTTGAGACCTACAGACTGGGTTAAACCCATGTCACATTGCTCTGTAACCTGCAATGGGGTGGTCTAGCTGCATAAAACCCATATACCTGGGGTGCCATTTTGGCAGCAGGGCTAAGCCAGATATTGGGATGTAATGCTGCAATTTGGGCCAAAGAGTGAGGGGGTGGCCCCAATAAATATGCAACAGCTTTGGGACTTACAGCTAGCAGTAAGTCTGCTGCAGGGAGATTCTGCGACTTGGGATGGAATATACTGCTTGCAGTAATTCATATATACAGGGGGTCATGTTTCCACCATAACTAAGCCAAATATTGAGATATTATGCTGCAATTTGGTCCAAACACTGAGTAACAATTACCAATAAAGATGGAATAGCTTTGACACCTTCGAATTGGGTTAATCTATGTCACATTGCTCTGTAACCTGCAATGGGGTGGTCTAGCTGCATAAAACCCATATACCTGGGGCGCCATTTTGGCAGCATAACTAAGCCAAATATTGGGATGTAATGCTGCAATTTGGGCCAAAGATTAGGTGGGTGACACTAATAAATATGTAACAGCTTTGGGACTTACATCTATAAAGGAAACTCTTGTCGCAAGCTTTTACGACTGGAAATGGGCTACACTGGTTGCAGTATATTAATATATGCAGGGGTCATGTTTCCACCATAACTAAGACAAACATTGAGCTTTAATGCTCCAATTTGGTCCAGACGCTAAGTGAATGACCACAATAAATACGAAATAGCTTTGAGACCTACAGACTGGGTTAAACCCATGTCACATTGCTCTGTAACCTGCAATGGGGTGGTCTAGCTGCATAAAACCCATATACCTGGGGTGCCATTTTGGCAGCAGGGCTAAGCCAGATATTGGGATGTAATGCTGCAATTTGGGCCAAAGAGTGAGGGGGTGGCCCCAATAAATATGCAACAGCTTTGGGACTTACAGCTAGCAGTAAGTCTGCTGCAGGGAGATTCTGCGACTTGGGATGGAATATACTGCTTGCAGTAATTCATATATACAGGGGGTCATGTTTCCACCATAACTAAGCCAAATATTGAGATATTATGCTGCAATTTGGTCCAAACACTGAGTAACAATTACCAATAAAGATGGAATAGCTTTGACACCTTCGAATTGGGTTAATCTATGTCACATTGCTCTGTAACCTGCAATGGGGTGGTCTAGCTGCATAAAACCCATATACCTGGGGCGCCATTTTGGCAGCATAACTAAGCCAAATATTGGGATGTAATGCTGCAATTTGGGCCAAAGATTAGGTGGATGACACTAATAAATATGTAACAGCTTTGGGACTTACATCTATAAAGGAAACTCTTGTCGCAAGCTTTTACGACTGGAAATGGGCTACACTGGTTGCAGTATATTAATATATGCAGGGGTCATGTTTCCACCATAACTAAGACAAACATTGAGCTTTAATGCTCCAATTTGGTCCAGACGCTAAGTGAATGACCACAATAAATACGAAATAGCTTTGAGACCTACAGACTGGGTTAAACCCATGTCACATTGCTCTGTAACCTGCAATGGGGTGGTCTAGCTGCATAAAACCCATATACCTGGGGTGCCATTTTGGAAGCAGGGCTAAGCCAGATATTGGGATGTAATGCTGCAATTTGGGCCAAAGAGTGAGGGGGTGGCCCCAATAAATATGCAACAGCTTTGGGACTTACAGCTAGCAGTAAGTCTGCTGCAGGGAGATTCTGCGACTTGGGATGGAATATACTGCTTGCAGTAATTCATATATACAGGGGGTCATGTTTCCACCATAACTAAGCCAAATATTGAGATATTATGCTGCAATTTGGTCCAAACACTGAGTAACAATTACCAATAAAGATGGAATAGCTTTGACACCTTCGAATTGGGTTAATCTATGTCACATTGCTCTGTAACCTGCAATGGGGTGGTCTAGCTGCATAAAACCCATATACCTGGGGCGCCATTTTGGCAGCATAACTAAGCCAAATATTGGGATGTAATGCTGCAATTTGGGCCAAAGATTAGGTGGGTGACACTAATAAATATGTAACAGCTTTGGGACTTACATCTATAAAGGAAACTCTTGTCGCAAGCTTTTACGACTGGAAATGGGCTACACTGGTTGCAGTATATTAATATATGCAGGGGTCATGTTTCCACCATAACTAAGACAAACATTGAGCTTTAATGCTCCAATTTGGTCCAGACGCTAAGTGTATGACCACAATAAATACGAAATAGCTTTGAGACCTACAGACTGGGTTAAACCCATGTCACATTGCTCTGTAACCTGCAATGGGGTGGTCTAGCTGCATAAAACCCATATACCTGGGGTGCCATTTTGGCAGCAGGGCTAAGCCAGATATTGGGATGTAATGCTGCAATTTGGGCCAAAGAGTGAGGGGGTGGCCCCAATAAATATGCAACAGCTTTGGGACTTACAGCTAGCAGTAAGTCTGCTGCAGGGAGATTCTGCGACTTGGGA
Organism: Sabellastarte sp. h YS-2021; assembly: GCA_964017235.1. NCBI lineage: Eukaryota > Metazoa > Annelida > Polychaeta > Sabellida > Sabellidae > Sabellastarte > Sabellastarte sp. h YS-2021. The sequence continues at coordinate 76,793 of CAXHLB010000399.1, forward strand.
TGGAATATACTGCTTGCAGTAATTCATATATACAGGGGGTCATGTTTCCACCATAACTAAGCCAAATATTGAGATATTATGCTGCAATTTGGTCCAAACACTGAGTAACAATTACCAATAAAGATGGAATAGCTTTGACACCTTCGAATTGGGTTAATCTATGTCACATTGCTCTGTAACCTGCAATGGGGTGGTCTAGCTGCATAAAACCCATATACCTGGGGCGCCATTTTGGCAGCATAACTAAGCCAAATATTGGGATGTAATGCTGCAATTTGGGCCAAAGATTAGGTGGATGACACTAATAAATATGTAACAGCTTTGGGACTTACATCTATAAAGGAAACTCTTGTCGCAAGCTTTTACGACTGGAAATGGGCTACACTGGTTGCAGTATATTAATATATGCAGGGGTCATGTTTCCACCATAACTAAGACAAACATTGAGCTTTAATGCTCCAATTTGGTCCAGACGCTAAGTGAATGACCACAATAAATACGAAATAGCTTTGAGACCTACAGACTGGGTTAAACCCATGTCACATTGCTCTGTAACCTGCAATGGGGTGGTCTAGCTGCATAAAACCCATATACCTGGGGTGCCATTTTGGCAGCAGGGCTAAGCCAGATATTGGGATGTAATGCTGCAATTTGGGCCAAAGAGTGAGGGGGTGGCCCCAATAAATATGCAACAGCTTTGGGACTTACAGCTAGCAGTAAGTCTGCTGCAGGGAGATTCTGCGACTTGGGATGGAATATACTGCTTGCAGTAATTCATATATACAGGGGGTCATGTTTCCACCATAACTAAGCCAAATATTGAGATATTATGCTGCAATTTGGTCCAAACACTGAGTAACAATTACCAATAAAGATGGAATAGCTTTGACACCTTCGAATTGGGTTAATCTATGTCACATTGCTCTGTAACCTGCAATGGGGTGGTCTAGCTGCATAAAACCCATATACCTGGGGCGCCATTTTGGCAGCATAACTAAGCCAAATATTGGGATGTAATGCTGCAATTTGGGCCAAAGATTAGGTGGGTGACACTAATAAATATGTAACAGCTTTGGGACTTACATCTATAAAGGAAACTCTTGTCGCAAGCTTTTACGACTGGAAATGGGCTACACTGGTTGCAGTATATTAATATATGCAGGGGTCATGTTTCCACCATAACTAAGACAAACATTGAGCTTTAATGCTCCAATTTGGTCCAGACGCTAAGTGAATGACCACAATAAATACGAAATAGCTTTGAGACCTACAGACTGGGTTAAACCCATGTCACATTGCTCTGTAACCTGCAATGGGGTGGTCTAGCTGCATAAAACCCATATACCTGGGGTGCCATTTTGGCAGCAGGGCTAAGCCAGATATTGGGATGTAATGCTGCAATTTGGGCCAAAGAGTGAGGGGGTGGCCCCAATAAATATGCAACAGCTTTGGGACTTACAGCTAGCAGTAAGTCTGCTGCAGGGAGATTCTGCGACTTGGGATGGAATATACTGCTTGCAGTAATTCATATATACAGGGGGTCATGTTTCCACCATAACTAAGCCAAATATTGAGATATTATGCTGCAATTTGGTCCAAACACTGAGTAACAATTACCAATAAAGATGGAATAGCTTTGACACCTTCGAATTGGGTTAATCTATGTCACATTGCTCTGTAACCTGCAATGGGGTGGTCTAGCTGCATAAAACCCATATACCTGGGGCGCCATTTTGGCAGCATAACTAAGCCAAATATTGGGATGTAATGCTGCAATTTGGGCCAAAGATTAGGTGGGTGACACTAATAAATATGTAACAGCTTTGGGACTTACATCTATAAAGGAAACTCTTGTCGCAAGCTTTTACGACTGGAAATGGGCTACACTGGTTGCAGTATATTAATATATGCAGGGGTCATGTTTCCACCATAACTAAGACAAACATTGAGCTTTAATGCTCCAATTTGGTCCAGACGCTAAGTGAATGACCACAATAAATACGAAATAGCTTTGAGACCTACAGACTGGGTTAAACCCATGTCACATTGCTCTGTAACCTGCAATGGGGTGGTCTAGCTGCATAAAACCCATATACCTGGGGTGCCATTTTGGCAGCAGGGCTAAGCCAGATATTGGGATGTAATGCTGCAATTTGGGCCAAAGAGTGAGGGGGTGGCCCCAATAAATATGCAACAGCTTTGGGACTTACAGCTAGCAGTAAGTCTGCTGCAGGGAGATTCTGCGACTTGGGATGGAATATACTGCTTGCAGTAATTCATATATACAGGGGGTCATGTTTCCACCATAACTAAGCCAAATATTGAGATATTATGCTGCAATTTGGTCCAAACACTGAGTAACAATTACCAATAAAGATGGAATAGCTTTGACACCTTCGAATTGGGTTAATCTATGTCACATTGCTCTGTAACCTGCAATGGGGTGGTCTAGCTGCATAAAACCCATATACCTGGGGCGCCATTTTGGCAGCATAACTAAGCCAAATATTGGGATGTAATGCTGCAATTTGGGCCAAAGATTAGGTGGGTGACACTAATAAATATGTAACAGCTTTGGGACTTACATCTATAAAGGAAACTCTTGTCGCAAGCTTTTACGACTGGAAATGGGCTACACTGGTTGCAGTATATTAATATATGCAGGGGTCATGTTTCCACCATAACTAAGACAAACATTGAGCTTTAATGCTCCAATTTGGTCCAGACGCTAAGTGAATGACCACAATAAATACGAAATAGCTTTGAGACCTACAGACTGGGTTAAACCCATGTCACATTGCTCTGTAACCTGCAATGGGGTGGTCTAGCTGCATAAAACCCATATACCTGGGGTGCCATTTTGGCAGCAGGGCTAAGCCAGATATTGGGATGTAATGCTGCAATTTGGGCCAAAGAGTGAGGGGGTGGCCCCAATAAATATGCAACCGCTTTGGGACTTACAGCTAGCAGTAAGTCTGCTGCAGGGAGATTCTGCGACTTGGGATGGAATATACTGCTTGCAGTAATTCATATATACAGGGGGTCATGTTTCCACCATAACTAAGC